>ML404598.1:0-24182 GCA_005239525.1 Nicotiana knightiana | reverse complement strand
ATGTATAACCGCGTCGCATGATCGATTCGCGAGCGGGGCAGATAGATACATCTATGGTTCGAGTCGTTCGACCCTCGGCAGTGCACATTTTATGTTTATGTTGGTTCGGGCCGAACGACCCTCGGCGTTGCTTGTGCATGCTATTTACTGCGTAGTTGCTATGAGTTTGCATGATTACTGGCCGAAAATATTAAGTTGTCAATTGAAATGACAGAGATTTGAAGTTATTAAAAAGATTTCGGAAGAAGTTTTTCCTTCCCGTCGATAAATTTTCATTTTATTAAATCACCATGTTGAACAATTGTTATTAATATGACAAAGATATAAAGTGTTAAACGGGAACGGAGTCAAAAATATCTATTCCTGATTTTAATGAATTGCCTATGATAATCATGTTTAGTGTCATACTTAAATATTCTAAATTGACCTTTAGTAAGTGTCTAATCTGACCTCTCGTCACTACCTCTCCGAGATTAGGCGGGAGACTTATTGAGTACACGTTGTTTTTTGTACTCATGCTGCACTTGTTGTGCATTTTATTGCACAGGTACTTTCATAAAAATGTGGAGGATTCGGAGACTTAGGCGAGCTGCATCATCCGGAGGCGACCCGCAGCTGACAGAGTCTCCTTCGTACTGCATTTATTCTTATTTTAAATTTCCTTGTCCAGTTGTATTTCGGACAGGCTTTGTAATGATTGTGTAAATTCTTAGAAATTGCTCGTGTACTTATGACACCGGGTTCTGGGATATGTATTGGGATATAATTGTTTAAATGAACTCTTAGATCATTTTTTTTAAATAACAAGAATTTTATTTGCTATCATATTTAATTTACGAAAAATTATTTATTTGATTATGAAATGCAAGAAAAGGTAACGGTTTCGAACAGGCAAAAACATGAATGTATTTTAACTAATTAAGGATTTGGCTTGCCTGACAGTGGTGTCAGGCGCCATCACGACCTATGTATTTTGGGTCGTGACAGGGTTCCCTCATCCTGTATGCGCATGATTTATTTGTTACTAAATTCGTGNCTGAGAAAAACGACTTTCCTTATAAAATGGGGACTTATTGTGTGGACATGTGTAACTTCGGGTGCCTGAGTCGCATGTATGATTCGCGAGTAGGATGACCCCGTATTTGTGTATATTCATACGAGCACCTGAGTCGCAGGTATGATTCGCGAGCAGGCTAGCCTTAGTATTTTATGTATAACCGCGTCGCATGATCGATTCGCGAGCGGGGCAGATAGATACATCTATGGTTCGAGTCGTTCGACCCTCGGCAGTGCACATTTTATGTTTATGTTGGTTCGGGCCGAACGACCCTCGGCGTTGCTTGTGCATGCTATTTACTGCGTAGTTGCTATGAGTTTGCATGATTACTGGCCGAAAATATTAAGTTGTCAATTGAAATGACAGAGATTTGAAGTTATTAAAAAGATTTCGGAAGAAGTTTTTCCTTCCCGTCGATAAATTTTCATTTTATTAAATCACCATGTTGAACAATTGTTATTAATATGACAAAGATATAAAGTGTTAAACGGGAACGGAGTCAAAAATATCTATTCCTGATTTTAATGAATTGCCTATGATAATCATGTTTAGTGTCATACTTAAATATTCTAAATTGACCTTTAGTAAGTGTCTAATCTGACCTCTCGTCACTACCTCTCCGAGATTAGGCGGGAGACTTATTGAGTACACGTTGTTTTTTGTACTCATGCTGCACTTGTTGTGCATTTTATTGCACAGGTACTTTCATAAAAATGTGGAGGATTCGGAGACTTAGGCGAGCTGCATCATCCGGAGGCGACCCGCAGCTGACAGAGTCTCCTTCGTACTGCATTTATTCTTATTTTAAATTTCCTTGTCCAGTTGTATTTCGGACAGGCTTTGTAATGATTGTGTAAATTCTTAGAAATTGCTCGTGTACTTATGACACCGGGTTCTGGGATATGTATTGGGATATAATTGTTTAAATGAACTCTTAGATCATTTTTTTTAAATAACAAGAATTTTATTTGCTATCATATTTAATTTACGAAAAATTATTTATTTGATTATGAAATGCAAGAAAAGGTAACGGTTTCGAACAGGCAAAAACATGAATGTATTTTAACTAATTAAGGATTTGGCTTGCCTGACAGTGGTGTCAGGCGCCATCACGACCTATGTATTTTGGGTCGTGACAGGGTTCCCTCATCCTGTATGCGCATGATTTATTTGTTACTAAATTCGTGGACATTGATTTGACAGATATTTGGAGGAAAGTGAAGTAGTAATTATTTATTTATTTCCAGTATTTTCCTTGGATTTTAGTGCCTTATATATATTTGTTGCTTCACTGCCCTTACATGCCTACCGTTTTCATCATATTCTGTTTAATTATATTGTTGGACCTTAGTGAGTTTCAAGTCGACCTCTCGTCACTACCTCTTCGAGGTTAGGCGGGATACTCACTGGCATATATATTTATGTACTCATACTACGCTTATGTACTTAATTGTACAGGTTCTGAGGCTGGTGCACCTGGTTGTCAGACCGGAGCTCGATTCTGATTGTAGACGGACCTGACTTCACGGTGAGCTTCTTTCTCCTGGCGATCTCCGGCAGCACCATGGGGTTTCTTTTGCTTATTTCCCATCTATTTCCTTCAGACAGTGGGACTCTGTATATTATATCTTTTGTATATACTGTTAGTATGCTCGTAGGACTTTTGACACTAGTTCCTGGCGCACACGTCTTATTATAGATTACAGGTCTGTATATATATTGGCTTACGCCTCCTCATGACCGTTTTTGATTAAAAACTGGCTAATTATCCTTGTCGATTTATGTCTTAAGTTTTCAAAACTGAGTACATGTGGAAATGTTTAATCTAATAAGAAGGAACCCTTAGTAAATTGAGTGTTGGCTTGCCTGACCCCGATGTTGGGTGCCATCACGACATAAGTTTGGATTTTGTGTCATGACATACATAGGAAGCCATGTGGGTTCGGTCACAATACAATAAAACTTTCATTTTTCCCATGATCGGAAACTAGGGCAGAATTTTGAGGAGGACCCTCAAAATTCCGAAGCAAGTTGAGCCAACAGCATCGTATGCGGAATAGCCAGAAGTGCGTCTAGGGGTAGAATTTTGAGGAGGCCCTCAAAATTCTATGTCAAGGAGGTCGCAATGTCTCTAATAATGTCACAGTTACTGGTTCATCTAATCAATTTTTAAATCGCATATTACTATGTTTTGAAAACTATGCATACGTTTTTACAAAAATTTTATTTATTTTAGCCAAATGCTACCCGTAGTAACTCAAACAGGACTTTAGTGCAGAACGGAGCAAAGCAAGCAGAAAAAGGCACGAACCAACCTCCCCGCAAAACTTACAGTTTTTCTTTGAATGCAGGAACAAGAGATAGCCGCCAGCACGAGCGCACCTTAGAATCACTATCTTCACAAAAACAAAGCTACCAAAATCATCTCCAGCTAAGAAATACTCTGCTATCACTTATTATTTATTCACTGCATGAGACTAAGAACTGTCTCAAATCTTGCATGAGGCTAAGCCCTGCCTTCTCAACTGCATAAGGCTAAGCATTGCCTTCTCACTGCATGAGACTAAGCACTGCCTCAAATCTTGCATAAGGCTAAGCCCTACCTCCTCAACTGCATAAGGCTAAGCATTGCCTTTTCATTACATGAGACTAAGCACTATCTCAAATCTTGCATGAGGCTAAGCCTTTCCTCCTCAACTGCATAAGACTAAGCACTGCCTTCTCATTGCGTGAGACTAAGAATTGTCTCAAATCTTGCATGAGGCTAAGCCCTGCCTCCTCAACTACATAAGGCTAAGCATTGACTTCTCATTGCATGAGACTAAGCATTGTCTCAAACCTTGCATGAGTCTAAGCCATGCCTCCTCAACTGCATAAGGCTAAGCATTGCCTTCTCACTGCATGAGACTAAGCATTGTCTCAAACCTTGCATGAGGCTAAGCCCTGCCTTATCAATTGTTTAAGGCTAAGCATTGCCTTCCCATTGCATGAGACTAAGCACTGTCTTAAATCTTGAATAACCACAAATATTGTTCTATTCCAAACATTGCATTATTCTCTTCTTTCGGGGCTAAGCTCTGCCCCCAACTATACACAAGACTAAGCTTTGTCTTGTTTTATCTCTAGCATCATGTCTCTGCATCTCATGCGCTAATACATAGCCAATTTTTCCGAAGGCGTCATAGTCCGAAGGAATCATCCTCATAGACGGAAGACACCATGCCATGTCTTGAGGATCTCTCAATATTGCACATCATTATTCAAAGGCGTCATGGTTCAGAGGCACTATCTTCATAGCCCGAGAACATCATTTTCTTAGCCTGCGAATCCTTTACCACACAATTCATGGTCCGGGACGTCATGGTCTAAGGACATCATCCTCACTGTCAAAAGACGATATCCATGGTCCAAAGGAAATTTGCATCATGTTTAAATTTCTGCGATAATCTATATGCATGCATCGTATTTTGAGTTTGCAGGTAATCCGAAAAGTAACGGTTCTCAAAACAGGAGCAATCTTCGCTCCAGTTTCCATTAAAAATTCATATCCTTCAATTATTTCAAACATAACCAATCACCGTCTGTTACCCATTCTCATCTGGTACTCACTCAAATATCCGTAACTATACTCAATCCTGATTTTCATATCTAGAATATCTAGTCTGTTCTTACAACAATTACATCTGTTTATTCCACCGTTGGATCCAGAACTACACATGGAATGATTCTTGTAAAACTAGGGATATGTAGGCAGCTCATAGACCAGAGTGCAGCCTATATTTTTCAAATTACACCATTCGGTCAAAATCGGCCATCATTTTCTTTACCCGACAACTCTTTCATCCTTCCCGGGTAAAGAGGGGCAGATGTTGATACCCAATTTTTTCCTCATATTTTTCAAATATATATATATATATACTTATATATATATATACACACACACTTTCAAAATAGTGCATATGCACCATCATTTGATTTACAAGCAGGAAGAAGCATTTTTCATAATTTCCTATAATTTTCGAACGCTTTAAATCAATTTATGTATGCATCCTTATTATAAAAATACTCATTAATTACCTTACAAATTATTTTTATAATGATTTTATCATTTAAACTCATCATTTACATCCATATTAGGTTTTAAATATTTTTAGTACATATGTTATAATTACATTTGCATTTTTAAGATTAAAATTGCACATTTTGAAATAATAGCCTATATATACATATAATTACTTTATTTATACAAAAAATAACCTTTTATATTTTTATAATGTAAAAAAAAATTTATTTATTTTTATGTACAAATGATATTTTATTATTTATTTATTATTTTTTTACATATTATTTATTGGTTAAATTTGGGTATTTAAAATTTGGCCCCATTCTTAATTAAAATTCGGACCTAAAACTACCCAAACCAACCGAAGACCAATACTCCTAACCCAATTACCCTTACCCATTCAATTAAAATCCAACCCAGTCCGCCTCAATCCTAGTCGTTGATCAAAAATGATCAACGCTCATAAACAATCACCCCCTTCCCTTATATCTCCCTCCTCTCTACCCTAACCCTAATTCCCTTAATCCCACCACCCTTATTTCCCCTCCACTGATGAACCCTAATCCCGCCGCCTCACTCAAATCCCCCCAAATCCCGTTCCTAATGGGATTCTTTCCCTATTCCCTTACCATTTCGGTGTTTTTCCCTTATTTGGTGCTATGTTATTGAATAACTTAGGTACTTGCCTAAACATTGCAAGTACCCCGCTTGGATTCTATTCGATTCTATGTTTACCTCTTGAATCTAGACAACCTTGAGTCCAAATGTGTTATTTGTACCGATTCTCTCATATCTCACTTGATTTTCACTAAACCCTAAAGGTTAGGGTTCCATATTCTCTTTGATTCAAACCTAAATTGGTTCAAACTCTGATTTCTAGCATTTTTTCTATATTCACTCTATTACTTGTGAATCTGCTTATTTTTGTCAATTCCTAATTTAGGGTTTCAAACCCTTTTACTTGAACCAAATCTGGTTCGATTCTAGGTTTCCTTGTGAATAATTTCCTATCTATGTTTATTTTTGTGCTAATGTGTTTCCCTTACCTTTATTTTCTGCCGATTTTGTGGTTTACCTAAACTTAGGGTTTCATACCCTTTTTACTTAAACTAAACTGGTTCAATGCTATGTTTCTTTTGAATAATCCCTGTCTGCGTACATTTTTGTTAATACGTGATTCTTTGCCATTATTCTCTGTTGATTTTGGGATTTACCTAATTTAGGGTTTCAAACCCTTTTGTTTTAACCAAATCTGGTTCGAATCAGTATTCTTTTTTATACTCTCTTGTATGTTCATTATATGCCTTACGAGATTCTTTACCTTATTTCTTACTGATTTTGTGTATCTTCACCTAAAATTTAGGGTTCAATTTTACTGATTTGAGCACTTGCCTTTTAGTATTTCAATTAGCTATTGCTACGCTCTAGTCTCAGCACTATTTAACCCCTCCCCACTCCCCTTTGAAAAAAAGAGTTTGAAAACCTTTTCACTACGATATACCAAAAGATGTGTACTCTTTCTCTCTCTGAAGCAATAATATTCTATGTTTTGATTCCTGGCCAGCTGAAATCCAAGGACAAAAACCTTTTAGCTTCTATTTGATGTTATTTGCTACACTGTTGAATTCCTTTCTCCCTGTTTCATCTTAACTATTGAGTTATTTGATCCCTTTCCATTTCATTATGATTACTTGCTCAATGTGTTACTGCCATGTTATTCTAAATGTTATTAGTTGTAGTTAAGACCTGTTGAACTTAGTTTGAATTGATTAATGAAACCTGCATAATTTTGTGTCATTGATGACTATCTTTTAGAGTTAAATTTGTTATAAACATGCTTTCATACCTTTCTAAGGACTGGTTAGCCATGTCTAGATGTGTGCCTTAACAGATTCATAAGTTTGTTTGTTGAACCTGTTATAATATGGTTTGTTTGGTTTTTTTCTCACTATGTTATGATACCTCTACTAAATTGTCTTAATCAGTTCCTAATGGTAATCAATGTGTTTCTTTTCTATGACTTAGTCTGATCTAAAATCCCTGTTATCACTGTGAACATGTTTATGAGCTGAATTTACTTGCACGTGAATTTGTTAATTCCTAAAAAACTTGATTAAGTCTGCTTAGGTTCAAATGTGTTGCTATTGTTTTGTGTTCTATGTGTGATTCTGCCCCTAAAATGTATCCCCTAATCCCATCCTACTCTCCTGAATCCTCACTCTTTGCTGGATGAAAGCCAAATCCATTTAGGTTCTGTTCTCTGGCCTCCCTAGTGTGAGCACTGCTCAGGGTTCATGTGAGACCCTTGTGAACTCTGACACACTAGGATTTGGTCCCTAGTCTTCCTTGAACTGTTTCTGATCAATAGCTCTGGTGTGAGCACTACCCTGGGTTCTTTAAGCCCTTGGGAACTCTGACATACTAGAGATTTGGGTTCTATATGTTTATCCTTGAGATATGGGCGAATCATTCATAACTGGTTATTGTGTATGTATGTATATGGACTTTTGGAACTACAATGAGTTGAAGGCCTGGCCTGTCCAGGTGTATTTTGGCCTGCTGTAGGCTCCCTATAGGTTTACTTACTTTGTAATCCATTCATTGAATATTGGTCTGTAATAATTATTTGTAATAACAATTATGGGGTATTAGTAAAATGGAAAGGGTTTATATTTTTATCTGCTATAAAGTGGAGTAGAAATCCTACCTATAGGGTTAATGTTATGTTGTTTGTTTTATGTCATAAATCATGCCTCTAGGTGTATTATTCTGTTTAGTCATTATGTGCTAGCAACCATGTCCGTAGGCCCAATGTTTGGTTCAATTATATCTTACCATGCCTATAGAAATGATATGATCTAATATGTGTATGAATTCCTGCTTACATACTGTTTCGTTCGGATTATAGAAACCATATCTATATGAATCAAAACTATTCAGATTGTAGAAATCATATCTATAGGATTCAACACTGTTCAGATTATAGAAATCATGTCTATAGGATTCAACACTGTTCAGATAGTAGAAATCATGTCTATAGGATTCAACACTATTCAGATTATATAAATCATGTCTATAGGATTCAACCCTGTTCAGATTGTAGAAATTGTGCCTATAGGATTTAAACGGGATCAAGTTATAAAATGCACGCCAGAATCTGTTTAGTTGTTATTTTATGCATGTTTGATGTGCTGTTATCCTCACTAGAAAACATACCTATAGGATTAAAATAAATAATTCTAGGTCTGTTTCTGTGACTTGCCGCTATTTATTATTGCACAAAACACTTAGATGCCATGCTGGTAGGATTAATCGTATGGTGCTAAAATCAGTAGGCAGACTTTGTATGTTCTGATATTCGCATTACGAAACTGGTCTTTTTCTCACATAGATATCCTCCCTATAGGATTTTGCAATTAATAAAGCCTGTTAATGGGTTTCGTGCATTTGCTTCCTATATGCGGAGACTAATTCGAGCCCTTACTTGAATCTATTTGGAAGTCCTAACTATTTTGTATGTCGCCTAGATTCCGGGAGCTTTCCCCTGTACTGCATAGCATATTTAAATTAGGACTATGGACGAGATTTTGGGAGCTTTCCCCTGTACTGCATTGCATATTTAAATTGGGACTACGGACGAGATTCCGGGAGCTTTCCACCTGTACTGAATTGCATACTTGTTACTGTGATATATAATGTGTTGAGCCGAGGGCTCCCTGTTATTATTTTCTTGTTTTGCTCATTGTTCTACTGATTTGCCTCAGCTTATTATATCTCTCTGTTCTAATTTTTAAACTGTTTTTACTATAAAAAAATCCAACAGAACCTTAACCTGACCTCGTCACTACTTGACTGGGGTTAGGCTTGGCACTTACTGGGTACCAATTTGCGGTGTACTCATGCCCTTCCCTGCACATGTTTTTCGTGTGCAGATCCAGGTACCAGCGCTCAGTTTCGTGGCTAGGGGTCCGAGCAGCAGCTTTTTAGGAGACCGAAAGGTAATTCTGTCGCGTCCGCAGAGTCCTTCGAGTCGCCTTCCACTCAAGATTTAGATAGATTTCTTTTTCATATAAATTCTCTTTCGTTGTATAGAGCTATTCTGAGACAGAGCTTGTGACTAAAGTGAGATTCTGGGTTTTGGGAAAAGTTGTATTTTGTACGCGCCAGGTGGCGATGTTTCATTGTTGACTCACTTACTTCACCTTTATTTTATTGCTTCTATTTAATATGTGTTTTTCGCATTTAGGCTTATCTAGTCGTAGAGACTAGGTGTCGTCATGATACTTTTCGGTGGGTAAATCGGGTCGTGACAATCTCGTAATTGAAATACAAATTCTCTATATCTCTAGCTCTTCATTTTTAAGTTATATGAATATTTTCTTAATACATTTTTTTCATTTACCTCAGATTTAGAGATTGCTTCAATAAGTTTATATGCTGAGGTTTTTTAATTTAGGATTAACATCATTTGCTGATTTCATCATTATAGTCCAAAATTTTTAATATTCCTGAAATTTGCTATTGGTCAATTTTTATTTTTGTGTGTACTTAAAATTGATTTTTTTCTATACGGAAGAGCAAGTTTAAATATTAATAATATATTAAAGTAATCCAAACTAATCATTGGCCGCTTAAAGTAATATTTTCTTTTTAAAAAAATATTATTATTGACCACCTAAAACTTTTTGAGTTCGTTATTAATTAAGCAAAAGAAAACTAATTTTGTCATATTACATGCATGTCAATAATCTAAATTTTAGTTGATATGGAAGGGTAATGAGGTGAAAACTGCATGAGGCGCCCTATTTGGTCCCCCATTTTTAACTTATACCCGTTTTGTTTTTTCGTTTGCATCTGTACCCTTTTTTTTGTTAAAATCATTTTAAAAAGACGATTTTGCCCTTCTTTAATAAAAGGTAGGCTGCATGACAAAACTTTAACATGTTTTCGTATGAAGTTTTATCAAATGAACTAAATAACTTCAGGATGGATTAGAAAAAAACTCATCAGAAAATTGCATATTGCGGGACAAAAACTTAAGTATGTTTAGTCTGAAGTTTTAGCAAATGAACTAAAAAACTTCAGCTTATTTAGACTGATGTTTCATATAAAACTCATGACAAAACTATAGACTGCAGGACAAAACTTCAGCATGTTTTAGTGTGAAGTTTTAGCAAATGAACTAAATAACTTCAGCATGCATTAGCAAAAACTCATCAGAAAATTGCATACTTCAAGACAAAAAACTTAAGCATGTTTAGTCTGAAGTTTTAGCAAATGAACTAAACAATTTCAGCATGCATTAGCAAAAATTCATTTATTACATACTGCAAGACAAAAACTTAAGCATGCTTAGTTTGAAGTTTTAGCAAATGAACTAAAAAACTTAAGCATGTTTAGTCTGAAATTTTCTCAAATGAACTAAAAAACTTAATCATGTTTAGTCTGAAGTTTTAGCAAATGCACTAAACAACTTCAGTATGTTTAGATTGAAGTTTCAGGTAAAACTCATGACAAAACTGTAGACTGCAGGATAAATAACTTCAGCATGCATTAGCATGAGCTTTAGCTTCAATGTGAAATACCTTCATGCTATATTAGCATGAAGTTTTAGCTTCAACATGAAACAACTTCATGCTACATTAGCGTGAAGTTTTAGCATCAAACTAAATAACTCCATGCAAGTGTAATTCTGAAGATGAATCTAGACAAGTTTCTGGTTTTTGATAAAATTGGTGAGTCATTTTCATGAATGAGGTTACAGATCACGCGATTAATACGTGATGCAGGTTTTATATCTTTTGTCAGGGGTGTAATTGTCATATTATTACGAATTTTTTTTGTCAGCTGGATACCAAATCAATAATTTTTAAAAATAGGGTACAAGTTAAAAGGTGGCACAAATATAGGGTATGGATGCAAATCCCCAGTAAATGAGAAATCTAAGGTTGGGGAAAGGAGATTATAATTAATAGTTTATTTAGTTTTTACTTTTTAAGAATATTGAATAGTTAATTAATTTGAATTTAATTAATTGGCCCCCGGGCCAGCCCAACCTCGGTCAAGCCTCAAGGGCCAACGGGCTGACTTGGGCCGGGCTTATATGCCTCTGTTGGGCTCAAAAAATCCTAGCCCAACCCTACCCAAGTAATGGACTGGGTTGGGCTAGCCTCACGAGCCTAGCTCATTTTGGCGGCTATATCCCAAATTAATAAGAATTCTCTGCAATACTCTTCTTGTTCTTTTATTGTTCTATAATCTGTATATATTATAAGACTATTATAAACCACATACAAACATAAGGGACTATTTTGTATTTTTTACATTTCTCACGTACGCTCATACTTTGGACCAAATACTTTATGGTGTACTATTGAAATTAATGTACGTTTGTCCCCTGTTACACTTTATATTCAATATCCATCCTACCGTTAATAAATTTTATGTAATTATTCCTAACCCTAACGCCTCGTCGATGTGGCAGCTGATCCCCTCTCTTTTTTCCAAGTCAGCTGCCAACTCAGACTTCCAATAAGTTATAAGCCCCAAACCCAACAACTATTTAGTCCCCCAACCCAATTTCACTCCCAGTAATTTGACCCATACCCAACGTCTTCTTCTTCTCCCCCAAAATACACTCCATTGCTAAGAACTTAGGGCTCGACTCAAATCTTCCCAAAATTTCTCTTTTCTTCATTCTCGACGTAGCTTTGGTTGATAAATGTCGCAAGGTAGCTGTTCATCACAGATTAGGTGTCGTTGTGGCATTATAGCCAACCACTTCACTTCGTCTACTCCATATAACCCTGGAAGAAAATTCTACAAATGTCCGAGGCCTAAGGTTACCATATTTTTTAGTTTTCTTTTTTTTATTTAAAATTTTACTGTAATTTTGAAATGTACAAGTTTTGAGTTTTGTAATTATTACCTAAATGTTCTTTTTGAATTATGTTTGACAGCCTAGTTCATGTGGGTTTTGGGAATGGGAAGATGAAATCTTCCCGCAAAGTGATTGGACTAATATTAAAGATGTAACATCATCGATGGAGGAGATTAAGATGCAAAGGGACAAATTGAATGAAGAAGTAATTGCCATGAAGGCTATATACCAATATGAAGTGGATAAAGTCGTCAAGTTGGAAGATAAACTTGCAAAGACAACGATGTTGCTTATGATTTCTTGGGGACTGTTTCTTGGTTATTTTGCAGCCTCGATGATGAAGTGACTTTTTTGCAAATTCAAAGTTGTTGATTTTGAGTTTTATATGTGTAGATGATTTTTAGGTCAATTAAGCCATGTTGTAGTAGTATTCTATTTTATAGTAGAATTTGTAGCTTTCCAACCATGTTCTTTGATGATGATGTTGTAGTAGTATTTGTTGGTCAGTTTTTTCCCTTATTGTATAACCTAAAGAAGGAGCTTTTCTTCTCCAAATCCTAAAGATATTTGTTTTTTTATAAGATATGATAGTATATTATTTAGTGTACATAAACTTTAAGGTTCCATTTCCAGCCATGTTCTGCAGATTCTAGTTTGGCATGTTGAACAACTACATTCCAAGTGTAAAACTGAAAAATAAAATATACAAAAGACAGCAGCAACCCAAGCTGCAGATTCTGAATGGCAAGTTGCAGATTCTAAATGGCATGTTCTATATTGCTTCCAATCCACTTCATTTGACACAAAAGATAGCAGCACGTGTAAACTGAAAGACTTACATTCCAGACGTAAAAATTGATAACTAGATAACTGGAAAATTGAAATTGAAAAGGGAACAAAATGGATAATAATTAACTGAACACCAACTATCAACATTCATAACATTCACCAACTATCAACATTCATAAAGTGAGTTTAATAAGACAATTGGATACCATATTATAACCCCAAAAAGATGTCAACGCCTAGTTATATCATGGCATCCAACTATCACAACTAAAAAACCACAATCAAAAATTTACAAATATACAATACTAGAAGCAAAGTCCCATCACTTTTTCTCCTTACCACTACCCTTTCTTGCTTTCAACTTGTTCAACCTTTGTTTGTTCAACTGATTTCCAGTGATGGCAGATTTTCCCAACCATGTTAGGTCTTTTGCTGAGAAAGTAAGCTTTGAAGGCTGACTTGCACCGCTTGAATCACCAACAAATCCAATTTGCCTTGTTGCAGTTGGTATACTTTGCTGCCTCAGATAGAGTCTTGTCCTTGCTTATGAGATGCTCTTTGGTCTTATAGCTCTGTCAGGCTCAGGTTCAATGTTAGGGATCTCAAAATCTGGATCATTGCTAGTTGGAAGCCGCCTTTGAACTGTAGGGGTTAGCATAAACACAAAGTTGTTGGACTGAATGTTTTGACTTGGCTGGGGTGCTGATAAATGTAAATCATCTTCAGTTAGGATATCTGCAGCAACTAGTGATGTAGGTTGTTCAGCATCAGGTTCATCAACTAAAGTTCTTTGTTTTTTTTTCTTCTTTCCCCTTGAAGTGCCACCCGTTGGTTGTTTTCCTTTAGAGAGCTATTATCAAATAGAACACAATTATATGTTAGAACAAGGCAGAACAAAATAGAAGTTCAAAGTTATTGTTCAAGAGATAGATTACCTTGGCACATCCCCTAGCGTTATGTCCAGGTTATCCACAGTTATTACATGTCATTACTCTCCCTTTTCTGGATTAAGACCATTGCCCTTGCTTATTGCTTGACTCATTTGCCTCTCTTGTTCTTTTTACTTTTGGTCTGCCAGCCTGCCTTACAAATTCAGGTGGTTCTATATTCTAGGAGGGCTCTATCTGCCAGAATTTTTCTCCTCTCACAGGTTGTAACTTATGAGAATAAGTCTAGAGATATGCCTCTTTGGAAAAGTACCAGTGAATCTCACTTAAAGGATCAACCTTCTTGTACAATAGGGCACAGATTGCATGAGGACATGGGATTCCACAAAGGTTCCATGTCCTGCAAGTGCATTTTTTTCCCCAGATTGACAATATGCCTATTACTACCTTCTGTCACCTCATAACCTTGGTCAGCACAGCCATTCACATGACACTTTTGTGCAATCCTCATGAATTGGTTATACAAATTTAGAGTCTTGGGACTGTATTCACTTCCCCACCCCATCACTTCAACTTCATTATTATTCAACATATTTATAAGCTTGATTCTGATCTCCTATAACATCTTTATAATTGGCTTGTGTGTAGGTTGCAATATCCATGCATTGAAGGACTCAATCAGGTTATTATCCATTGACTGGTTCTTGCAGGTAGTATCAAAGAAGGCCCTACTCCAGCAAGTAGATGCATACTTTAACAGATCTTCAACAGCATCTTTACCTTCATCATCCACTTGGCTCATACTCTTCAACTTATCTTGGAAGTCCTCTTCATAGGTACTCTAAGCTGCCCACCACGGATATTTCTTGTATTCCCCAGATCCCCATCTCTTGCACCAGTTTGCTTTATATGTCTAACACAAAATTTGTGGTGTGCCTCAGGAAGAACTCCTGAGATTGAATCAATCAGCCCCTGCATATAAAGGAAAGAAGAAGTATGAGAATCTATATGTACAGATTGGTAAAAAAATAAATTAATGAAGTAAAATGTTCATACCTTTTGCATATCTGAGATAAAAGTGATTTTTTCACCCATCTTAAGGTCCACTGACATTTGTAGATGACTTAAAAACCACTTCCATGTGACTCTTGTTTCTTTATCCACAATAGCCCAAGCTAATGGATAAAAGTGGTTTGAGAGTCTTGACCAACTGCCACCAAAAGCTGACCCTTAACTTTCCCTTTCAAAAAAATTCCATCCAACCCTATAAAGGGTCTCAAACCACTTTTAAACCCCATCTTCATTGCATGAAAACATATGTACATCTTTAGGAACCTTCTCTTGCCTTCAGCAAGAGCATCCTTTGATAAGTTAACTACCACATCACTTCCAGGATTACTAAACTTCAATTCATTGACATATGCCACCAACTTATTATATTCATCACTAAAATTGCCTTCTAGATTCTCCAAAATCAATCTTTTTGCCCTCTTACACTTTGACTCACTAACATTTACATTAAATGCAGCCTTCAAGCATGCCCTCATCTCTCTAACCTTAATTTTTGGATCATTTTGCAACCCTCTCTTGAAGTATTCAGCAATGGTGTCACGACCCAAAATCCATAAAGGTCGTGATGGCGCCATACACCATTGTCGGGCAAGCCAACATTTAGTAGATAAGTAAAATTCCTATTTTAGTATTTTGAAATCGTTACTTTCCATCTCATTATATAAAAATCAATAAAATTTATTGAGTGAATAACGATGTTTAACAATTTAATTAACTAATACATCCCAAAATCGTCCCAGAACCCGGTGTCACAAGTGCATGAGCAATTTCTAAGAATACAATAACCGTCCAGAATACAAATGGGACAGTAAAGAAAGTACAACTCAATACTCTGAAGGAGACTCTACTGGTTGCGGGTCGTCTTGAGAGGTGCAGCTCACCTAAGTCCCCATATCAACCATGCCATTCCACCAAGCGGGCCACTAGATATACATGTACCAGTGCAACAAAATGCACAGCAAGTGTAGCATGAGTACGAAAGCAACGTGTATCCAGTAACTATCCCGCCTAACCTCGAAGAGGTAGCGATGAGAGATCGATTTTGACACTTACTAGAGGTCAAATTAATATAATCAAGTGTGATTTCAAACATGGATGTTACTATCAAATAACATATAACAACAGGAAAGGACAAAATCTTCCATAAATTATAAATCCCAGTTTCCATCATCTCAGTTAACCACTCATATCTTAAGACAATTAAATAGTTCAAATCACAGAGGGTATCCAGCAAATATCATGCGCAGGAAATGCTGAGGGTCGAACAGCCCGAACCAACATAAATGTAAACGGTGCACTGCCGAAGGGTCGACCGGCGTGAACCATAGATGCATCTATTAACCTGTCGTGGCGCACGGCCCGCTCCCATGAGAGTAGTGGAATAAATCACCCCGCTCACGGAATATAAATTGCGAAGCGGTCACACATAAGAATACACATTCAACAGTCCACCCCAACTATATCGGGAAAACAATTACCCAAGAAAATGACAATTTCTCTCTTAATGGTCAGAAAAATATTATTTAAATCCTTTCCAGAAATTCATTTACCAAGTTCGATAAGGTTTAAACACTTTAATTTCATCAATAAGGTTACAAGTACGGTAAATAAAACATGTTTTTAGGGCCTAGACTACCCGAACATAAACATAATAGTAGCTACGTATGGACTCCCATCACCTCGTGCGTACTTAGCCCTCACAAACAGTAGCACATATTTAATTATTTCACCTATGGGGACAATTCCCTCTTACAAGGTTAGAAAGGAGACTTACCTCGCTTCGAAGATTCATAACCGGGTTCCAAGCCCTTCCGATGACTCAAATTGATGCACAACGCCCCAGAACTATCCAAATAATGGGAAAACCAATGAAAATATACTCTAATACTTGTAACAATTCAATTTATATAGATTCCCAACTCCGCCCAGAAAGTTGACAAAATCACCCTCGGGGCTACGTGCCCGGATACCGAAATTTTTGAAGATACAAACTCAAATAAATAATTCTCTTTCAATTTCATGCCCAAATTCGGGGACAAAATCCAAAAAATACAAATTCTAGGTTTACTCCCAAATCTCATAATTTCTAAAAATTCCCATGTCCAAATTTGCATATAATCATGTATTTAACTAATAAATGGGAAGAAACCACTTACCTAGAGTTGCTTGATGAAAATCCTCCCTTGAAGCTCTCCAAAATCGGCCCCCATGAAAGATTTGAGATAAAAATGAGCCAAAACCCATTTTAAAACACTTCACTGCCCAGTCAGACCCTTCTATGCGATCGCAGGAACGCCTTTGTGATTGCGAAGGCTAAACTCGTTGCCTCCATAATTTCCTCTTCGCGATCGCACTCTCTTCCCTGCGTTCGCATAAGCCAATCCCACCGGCCTCCTAATTTTCCCCTTCGCGATCGCACACCCTTCCCTGCGTTCGCATAAGCCAATACCAGTAGCCTCCAACTTTGCACTATGCGATCGCAGACCCTCTCACGCGATCGCATTGAGTAAAAATCTGCTGCACTCACACTAGAAAACCAGCAAAGCCTCACAACACAAGAATCGACTCGTTGAGCATCCGAAACACGTCCGAGGCCCCGGGGACCTCAACCAAACCTACCAACCACTCCTAATTCCTCATTCGAACTTAGTCGAGCCTTGAAATCACATGAAACAAAATCGAAATCACGAATCGCAACCCGATTCAAGCTTAATGAACTTAGAACTTCAAACTTCTATATTCGATGTTGAAACCTACCAAATCATGTCCGGTTGACCCCTAAATTTGTACAGAAGTCACATTCAACATTACAGACCTGTTCCAACTTTCGGAATTAGAATCTGACCTCGATATCAAAATTTTCACTTCCGGCTCAATTCCTCAAAACCTTCAAATTTTCTATCTTTAGCCAAATGACTCCAAAATGACCTACGGACCTCCGAATTCACTTCCGATCGCGCTCTTAACACCAGAATCACCATACGGAGCTATTCCCAGCTCGAAATCCCACACAGATATCAATAACACTGAAATGTACTCCAACCCGGACTTATGAAATTTCTTCCAAAATACTAACTTCCACAATATACGCTGAAACGCTCCCGGGTCATCCTAAACTCGCTCCGAGCATACGCCCAAGTCCAAAATCATCATACGAACCTGCT
Source organism: Nicotiana knightiana (assembly GCA_005239525.1). NCBI lineage: Eukaryota > Viridiplantae > Streptophyta > Magnoliopsida > Solanales > Solanaceae > Nicotiana > Nicotiana knightiana. The sequence goes on along the minus strand of ML404598.1, from coordinate 6,271 downwards.
GGAACCTTCAAATCCTGATTCTGAGGTCGTTTACTCAAAAACTCAATCTTAGTCAATTCTTCCAACTTAAGGCTTCCGAAATGAGAACTTTCTTTCCAATTCGACTCCGAACTTTCCGAAATTCAATTCCGACCATACCTACAAGTCATAATACCTGAAATGAAACTGCTCATGACCTTAAACCGCCAAACGATGCACTAGAGCTCAAAATGACCGGTCGGGTCGTTACAAATAGTCTTGAAATTAACTCTACGATTCTCATATGCGGGTTCACAAGTGTGCTCTGAATGTAAAGTCTTGAATTCAGCCCCACCCCCTGAAGTATTCCTAGATATGTGACATACAAAAGGGCAGCCAGCTTCACAGATGTTCCTAAGCCTAGTTGGGTCACTTTTAACTTGCTCTAACCCATAACCATTTGCAAGTGCATACATATTTATCACTTTCCTATCTTCAACAATATCTTTGAATGTCATTGACCTATCCAACTCTTTATAGTCAATCAATTTATCATTAATGTCTCTCTTCTTGTGTTTAAAAAGTTTCTCTAGTGTATCACAATCATAGTCTGAAGAAACAACATATTCATTGTCATCACAATTATCACTTTCATCACAATAAGTGGCAGCTTCAAGTTCATCAGGTTCATCATGCTCATTGTGATGGATTATATTAGGTACATTAATACTTGGCTCACATTCCTCTACAGCAAATATGTTAATAATATTAAACTGGTCGTTCACAAAGTCCAGTAAAGTCCTAATGCCATAATCACCTTCTATGTCATAGTATGTACCGGAAGGACCATTAACTATTAGTTGTTGGACTCCTATATACCCCAAGTTAGAAACATATTCATCCACTAAATCATTATAGGAAAGCAAGTCAGAGTCAAAACCTTTCTTAATGTGCATAAATTTTCTTGAGCATGCTACTAGTGGTTTCTTGACCCTCTCTCCACCATGATGAAAGACCAAATCCAGCAGGACCATTGTTAGTAAACTGCAGAATAAAGTCAATTAAAATTAATAAACAAATAGATATAAATAAAGGCATAAGGATATAGATACAACTAATAGAATCAGCCACAAATTGAATAAGTCAGTAAACATTAATAAACTAATAGATGCAGCCATGGATATGGGGGACCATACATTAAAGTATTAAAGGGAATAAAGTGTCCCAGCCCCACCCTCCAATAAATAATGCAGAAAAGAACAAATGAAAGCCAATATTAAAATTCTGATTCACTTATTTTCTATTAAAAAACCAAAAGAAGTTGGGATCACAAAATATTAAAATTGAAACCCTAAACCACCAAAAGAATTTTCAATAACAGATGAGGCACATGCAAACAAAAAGAGTTAAATTAGTATTTATTACTGTAAAACCACATGCAAGTGAATACAAAAGCAAAACACACACTACCAGCTTGAAATTATCGACAAAGATAGGAGAAGTGAAAACCCTAACCAACCAAGAACTACTCTGTAAACCCTGACTTCAATAAATATAAAATTAGAAAAAATTAGAAATCCCATGACAACTACACACACTTATCAGCTTCAAATAATCGAAAAAGCAAAGGGGAACTGAAATCCCTAACCAACAAAGAACAAATCTGAAAGGGATTCGAAACGCCAGTAAAACTTTCCTGGGAAATTTTTTTGAGATAAAACAAGAAAGAAATAAAACTAACAGAAACATCAAGATTTTGGGAAAAATTTCTTACCCTTGCTTGAAATCGCCACTGGAAGCAAAGATTCTGACCGGTTTGGTTCTTTCGTTTTCTTTGAAGTACCAGAAGGTTCGACCAAATGAGGTAAATAAGGTGTTTTAAGACGGGTTAATTCTATTTATTTAGTGGGCAAACAGTTACGGGTTATGGGTCAATCTGATTTGGGAGTGGGATTTGGTCAATCTGATTTGGTCGTGGATTTGGGGCTTATAACTTATTGGAAGTCTGAGTTGGCAGCTGACTTGAAAAAAAGAAAGGGGGTCAGCTGCCATATCGACAAGGCGTTAGGTTTAGGGGTAATTACATAAACTTTATTAACAGTATGGTAGGAATTGAATGTAAAGTGTAACTAGGGACGAATGTACATTAATTTCAATAGTATGGGGACAATATTGGCCTTTTCCCCGTACTTTATTGATGTGGTGCTAAAACCAAGAACTTGCCATTTTCTCCCCAAAATCACTCACCCGCTGGCGGCTGGACTGCTGCAAATTCCCAAGGACATCATTTACAAGCCTCCGGTGATATCATTTCCCGGCAGCTTCAGTAAACCTTAATAATGGCTTCCCCTATACCACCACGAAGCTCCGCCGCTTCCGGCGGATTCCAAAACCCTAACAAGTCATTAAGCTTCTTTGCAAACGCAATGAAGAGAAAAGACAGTTTCATACAGTTCTTCGCTATGACTGGAATCCTTCTATTGAGCGTTCGATCACTCGGGCAAAAGTATCGGATACATGATCTCGTGGAGGATAATGCTGCGCTGGAGGAAGAACAACAAGGACTAGTTCAGCGAATGAATCATATCAGGCAAAGCTTGCTTGCTGAAGCTGCTCTTGACCCCACTGGCCGCTTGGCTTCACGCCTTCGCCGCCTTTTCGGTGAAGACGGTTGAAGATTTTGAGTCTTGTTCTATGTAAGTGTTATTCCCTTACATTATTGGTTCAGTGTTAATGACATTAGGAATTTAGGATGTTTTTGGAGACTTAGATCTTTTTGAAATGAAATGGGCCCAAATAAGGAGGATAATTGTTTGTTAAGAAAATAATTGAACATTCCTATACTAATGGAAAAGAATGGATAAAAAAGAAAATCAGTGTTTATTTTGTTGTTTGGTCTGTGACTTTCCATACTAAGCGTTAATTAGTGTGACTTGATTTGTATGCTATTGGATAGTGATTTATGCTTTACCAGAATCCTTAGTGTCTCTGGATTGTGTAAAGATGATTCTTTGGATGTTTCCGTATATAAATAATACCATTGTAAATCAGGACTTTCATGGAGATAAGTGAGATCTGAATCATACATGTATTTGTTGTGTGAATTTTATCTTTTTGGGGAGTTCACAAGTGTATTGAGCAAAATAACTATAAGAATGAAATCAGAAAGTAACAGACTTGATTAGGTGGAACCTTCACAATTCCAGCAAATTCTGAAAGGATAATAAGTTAGCTATGCTTTGTTATAATTCATCTGGGCATCCTTGCTCAGCTGATCATGTTTCAATCACAAATATCTCTTCCTTGATACACTTATGGTTCACTTTCTTTTTGCTGTCTGTCTTAGATGTTTCTGCTGTTTCGAAGTCTCCTTCATTAGATACGAGCTCCTCAGGGTTGCTGGTTAAGTTTTGTTAGAAGATTGATGTCTTTTGTTAGCTTTTATCGATTTTCATACTTAAATGTTGTATTTATGGGTAATTGATATTCCAAATTTTGTAAAATTGGGTAAGTGTAGGTCCGCACGCTGCTCATCAATCTGTTTTGTTTAGACATGCTAATGGTTTCGATTATCTTTGACTCTAATCCTGCATCGAAGTTTCAGATTAGGAGAACAATAGATAAGATGTCTGTGTGAAAGATTCCTTTGAGACAATTGTTAATAAGGCTAATTGGTGGACTTGACTCAAATTTGTTGTGATGTAGAAGTGTTGTACTGCCTGCCAGCATTTCATTTCGAATTAAATGTCTTTCAAATAAACTTTTTTCCCCTTAATAATAGAAGTCTGATCGAATCATTTCACAGGCATCCTGCTTGTTGTTTGTAGTTAATTGTTCTTTTTCTTTTCCAAATTTCTTATGCTTACTTTTCCAGTTTCTTAATGCCTCCCATCTCTATTGGTACTCCTCCATTTATGTGACAGAATTGTGTACTGTTGGTCCTTGATTGGATTTGCAGATCATGTGCTTTAAAGCTGACATTTTAGTTAATCTACTGGTTCCTTGTACTTTATCTTTATTCAATCCTTCAAACGCCTCCTTAAGTGAACCTGCAACTTGATTATTGCTGATAATATTCTTTACAATTATTGTTCATAAAGATGAAGGTTCATTTCTTGAGCTGAGGGTCTTTCCAAACAGCCTCTTTACCCCCTCGGGTAGGGGTAAGATCTGTGTACAGACTACCCCAGATCCCACTTATGGGATTTTACCGGGTTGTTGCTGTTGTAATTGTGTACTAGTATCAATGTTAGTATTGTCATAATATGAAGATTCCACACATTTTGGAGCATCATCAAGAACAACGAACCCAGTGTAATCTCACGCAGACCTTACCTCTACCTCTTTACACATACGTTACCTCTACCTTGTGAAGGTAGAGAGGTTGTTTCCAATGGACCCTCGGCTCAAGAAACAGTGATTTTGGAAGATCACACAAGGGAAATCATATTATTACGTGCATCCTACGGATATGTGGCATTTTTCCATGTTTAGAATGTTTGAGAAAAACGTTTCTGCTGTGGAACTTGCATAAGTTCTAATGAATCAATCTTATTTAACAATGTATAGTTCTGATAAAAAAGCTTGCATAACAACCTATAGTTGTTATGATGTTGCAAGTCTCGCAAAGAACATTATGAACATTCTGTTTCTTTGTATATGAGCTAAACTTTTAGGGGTTTAAATCTGAATAGGGAGAATCTAGATAATACTCTTTGCTGAATCTTGTAAAGTACCTACTGCTGACTGAGCTAAAATATGTGGTTCTCCAAATGATGTTTTATATAATGATATGATAGATCTCTATGTTGATATGTGGATAACATTTCAACTTTGGATTTCTTTCATTTTACAAGTTTGTTTTAAGTTGTTGATTTTTTACTTTTAGTTCATTTCTTGTCTCTATTTCCCTTTGTCTTGAAGTTGCTTTTCATTGTGAATTATGGAAGATTATGAGAAGAATTAGTATGATCTAAAACTTGGTTGATAATTTCAGGCATCATGGATTCAAATGTACGTGTGGGGAGGATTATTTGATATTTCCCATCTGGAACGCCCGTTGTATCTTGTCATGCCAAAGCAGAATCGACCTTCAATTCCCATCAGTTCATTTACTTGACAATAACCTGAATGGATGGAGATTTTACTTGTGAATTTTCATACTCTTATTGTAAAAGCTCCTTTTATTTCAGATTTGTCTTTCTTATTTGAATTTTATAATTTTTTGAATGCCTTGATACTACTTTTTTGGTGTGATTGAAAAAGGAAACCAAGGAAACAAGTATTCAATGGATATATAGGCGGCAACTTTATTTGATGTAAGGTTAAGTGAAGCCCGAGAGATTTGCCTCAGTTTAGATTATCTACAACTCAGGAATATGAAGTTAGAACTTATATTAATAATTGTGTAGCATGCCATGTAAATGTGTACCGTGTCTCTAGCTCCACATTCAGAGTTCCTTAATTAGTCCTTCCATGCTTGGCTCTAGTCTCTACGGGTTTAACAGAAGCATCTTGTGAATTGAGGCTGTCGCGCTTGACTCCAATAATTGTAGCCTCTGTTTTTTTTTCTGTAAATTATATTGCATATATAAACCCACAATTATTTTATATATACATAGTATGTCGTATTCCTTTAATTTCTCTGTGTATTTATTTTTTTAAATTTTGAATCCTTTAGTAAAAATCTTATGCCCGCCACTACTATGGTTATAGCTTGAAGAGCATTAACGTTATATTTTCTTAACTGTTCTTTTGGGGAGTGGAGCAGATCTGTAAATGTGAGAGAACAAGAAGATGAAAAAGAGGAGAGCATTTGATGGGATTGACTGTTGAGAAAAGGAGTGGCTAGATGCAGTGCAATTTCTGGATCACTCCACAGTGTGAAAGCAGCAAAATTTAAGTTCCACATATATAGAGAGTCATATGACAGAGTCTACAATTATGGCACATGCACGTAGTTTCCCGAGTCCGGAACTCAATTGTGGTCTTTTTAGATAAATGTGACATAAATGTGTAAAAAAAAAAAGATCATTTTATATATAGCAATCTTTTAAAGAGTGTTATACTTTAACGGTATTTTGGCCGTTAAAGTATAGGGCTCTTTAAAAGAGCGCTATATGTATATATATATATATATAACGCCAATATGAACTGCGCTATAATAGGCTGATTAGATAGTTAAGCATAGCGCGGTATATAACCACGCTATATATGTATAGCGCAGTTATATACCGCGCTATACCTGTTTAAATAATGTTCCCCCTCCTTCACCACATTTGAACCAGACAACCCCTCCCCCTTTTTTAAAACA
>ML404595.1:35165-48329 GCA_005239525.1 Nicotiana knightiana | reverse complement strand
TAGGGCTGGCGTTTCAGCCCTAACGCCTGGCTAACGCCAGGTAGGGTCAGGGTGTTTGGCTCTGTCGCCCGGCTATCGCCCGGGTGTCTCCTTTCGCGTATCTTTCGACGTATTTGCATCTCTTTAGCTCCGTTTCCATCTCCACTTCACCTACACAAGAAATAAACTCCATTAAGCACATAACAAGTGTATTTTTATCATTTATGCGCATAAAATGTAAGGTATATCACATGTTAAACTATGCACTTTAGTCTCGCATCAGTAGGCCTAGCGACAAGTAGATTTGGAGAATCTTAATGGCAATAATTTCCTCATTTCATTAACGCAATAAATAAGACGAATCAAAAACAACAATAAGGTAAGTCACTAATGGCACTTGGCCTTATTACATTCGAAAAGCAAAAATGAATAAGCCTAATCTACTTGGGTCCTAGAAGGACCTTCTCCAGGCCTGGTTCTCTTAGCTTCATTGATCAGGTTCCCCAGGTCACGCATGTCCGACAGCAGGTATGCCCTGGCGAGATGTCCTCCTTCGATAACTTCAACATTCTGGCAGTCTATGAATCTTTTCCTCATCTTCCCTTCCAACTCCATCAGACCTTGCTCCAGATATTCTAGCCTTTCATTCGATCTGGTAGTCATTTCCCTCCATTCATTGATTAATTCCAGATCAGTCTTGTGTCATTCTAGATTCCCAGCCTCGTACTCACGAACCCTTTTGTGCAGTTTGCTATACTTTACATGTGCTTCGGCAACCTCATCTACAACTATGTTCCCTCGATCAACCCCTGGCTCGACTATTCCATCTATGCAGTCCTCCAACCACGATGGGTAAAAGTACACATGCCCTACGTGATATCGATCCAACTCAATGGTGTCCCTTTCCACAATAATCTTCAAGTGCCACATATGTTGAGCTTCACATTTATATGGGATGTCATCATCTTGAAATCCGCCCAGTAGTGACTTATTTTGGAGACTCGTGGTATAATCTGTTTTCTACCGGCTTGTCTCATGACCCTGATAGGAACATAGGGGTGTATACCCCTTAACCCAATCAACACCAAGTGTGGAGCGTCCCTAGATCAGATGATGAACTCATTGGTGGGGAACCAATCGAACATCCATTGAACCTGGTCCTTAGTCAAGTTGTCGAAAAATTGCACCCATTCTGTAGCATTCTCCAATTGAGCAAACCTATCTGGGGTAAAGGTCATTCTCTTGGGGTGATGAAAGGCTATGTGATCATTCCACGGCCTTCGTGGAAACTCTTGGCGGTATTGACCTCTCTGGAAATGTTCTAGCAACCAAATTTGTAGTAGCATATTACAACCCTCAAGGTGTTTGAACCCCTTCTGCCAGCGATCCAAGGCCCGATATATGTATGCTATAATCATAGGGACAATAGTATATGTTTGTCCCTCATTTCCCCCATTAAATATTTGGTTAAAATGGCCAGTATGGTGTGAACTCTGTCATTTTTTCTTGGAAAAACTATCATACCCAAGAAGCAGACAATAAACACGAAAACCATGCGATGAATCCAACCCAAGGAAGTGATAGAGAACTCGTCATGGAAGATACGGTAGGATTTGCTGTGACCGTATCGTTCATAAAGGAAGTCAAAGGGTACATAGGACTTCTTTAGACACGCCAAGTCGTCATTCTTTTTCAAATCCATCATTTTCAGAAACCCTCTGGGAGTGCGATTTTCCGACACCAATAAATCAGGACTGTCCCAAGGTATTCCAGCGAATCCCCCTATTTCCTCCAAAAGAGGGGTCATTTCTATGTTGCCAAAACGGAATACGACTCTTTCTCCGTCCCAGAACATAGTAGCAGCTTCAATGAACATGTTATTTGGTTGGATATCTAATAAGGAAGGTAGGTTTTCAAGGACTCTTTTCACATGGTTTTTATCACTTGATGGAAGGTCTTCCCACCAATCTAGCAACAATGGTGGTATATTATGGACCATGCCGAACCTGGGGACTTTCCCCCTCCAGATTCGACTATTTATACATTAATGATTAGTATATTGGAACTTATTTCTCCAAACTAATGCACAGATCGTGGTTGCGTCCGTTGGGATTATGGAAACCACTGTGGACTTTGGACAAAGCTTTCCTTAAAGGGTTATTATGTGGACAACATATTAACCCAAGTTAGGTTTGACCATGATGCATGTACAGTTATAATCAGAGTAAGGTTTCTATAAGGGTCTAGACTGGTACCCTCAAGCAGAAGACTTGAGGGGGAAAGGCACGGAACTGTCGACTGCACCGCTGATCGATTAGTTTTACCACAAATAAGCCTTTCCAAATTCAAATAAGGTGATATAGGAAGAGCGAAAACACTCATCAAGTGTTGTTATGGTATTAATTACGCACGAGTGGAATATCATGTTGAGCATGACTTATGCGACAGAAAATAGCACGTTGTCACGTATTTGTACGATGGAAAAATGATAAATGCGGCATTTAATAATTGTAAAGGCAGTTAAGAAAGTAAACAAAGAGACACGTCAGTTTTCACAGTAAAGAGTAATAAAACAAGAAATAAAAATCGTAAATAACTAAAGATAGGAAAATAGATCCACATAAAGTGGGAAGGGGAAGGGGTATGCAAGTATTGACGGAATAATACAGGCATGCTTAAAGACTAATTCACAAAAATCAGGTTTGTTATGGTAAGAGCCTAGAAATAACCTAGTTGAGTGCTGTTGTGCCCCCTTTTTCTCGCGACATCGGGTTTCAAACTGGGACAACTCTTTCTTTTGGGATTGGGTAAAAGATTGGAAGAGTCTCCACCTAACGGATTAAGGTTCGTTGGGGCACCTAGAGCAATTAACTCATAAACCAGTTTGCATCACCAAAGATCGGGTAAGGGCTCAAATTACCTCGAGGGGAAGATGTTAGGCATCCCTCGAGGTCCACAACGGTGGGTCCCGGCCGAACATAAATTAAGCAAATTAGTCTAAAAGGGGAGGAAAACAATTTGGACAATACAAGTTACTTTAAATGAGATTAAAGGGGGTCCTAGGTTTTTTAGCCTATAGGATCATTCCATGCAATACTTTGTAACTTCCCCAAGTTGGAGTGTTACTCATAGAATTAGCGCATGGGCTATCATCTCCTTTACTACCCAATTACTATCTTTCAGTTGTTACCTAAGCGTTCTAATAGCTTCTAACTCGTTTCTTATGCGTGCACTACTCATCCCTTACCTATGGCCCTGGAGGTATTAGGACCTCTGTTTAGGGTGGTTCTAGACTGACATTACTAAAAAAATGAGAAATCTAGGCGACAAACAAAATACAAATAGGAATTTCATGTAAGGAAACAAATAAGGGCTCACATTGACCTCCACACATAATCAACAAATGCACGCAATTGAATCAACAAACTTTGTTAATTTTAGAATCCCATAGGCAGGATATCTATATGAGCAGAAACAAAATGTAAACAACCAGTTTTATTAAGGCGAGCATCGAGACCTATTAACTTGCCTACTGATTTATCAAGCATGAATCTCGGCACTTCTAGGCAGCAAATTGTCACAATTTTTAGGCCCAGAATCATTAGAAACCCTTATAGATTTGCCTAAGTAAAGAACCAAGCCTAAGTGATAGGCTTGGTTTCTACGAGTTTATTAATTATAGACCTATAACATGGTTTCTAAGTGAACTACTGATTTTAAATCATAAAGACAGGTTTTTTTCCTCTTAAGATCCTATAGGCATGCTTTCTAATTGCAGATTGATTTAAACTCCTATAGGCATGATTTCTAATTACTGAGTTGATTTAAACTCCTATAGACTGGATTTCTAAGTTTGAAAAATGATTTCACCTTATATGCATGATATCTATTAGTCTAAATCCTATAGGCATGGTTTCTAGGTTTGAAATGATTTTATTTCCTATAAGCATTGTATCTATTAATCGTATGTAGGGAGAATTTTAAGCAGATTTCCAGAAAAGTTATTATTTCAAACACACAGAATCCTGTAGACATGGTCACTAATGCACGTTGAGTTAAAAATATGTGTGGATCCTAGGAAAAGGATTTCTAATGTAGAACTAACGAAAAATCCTATAAACATGATCTCTAATATGTAAGTGAAGTACATATCTAAACAATCAAGAAATTCCTATAGGCAGGATCTCTAAACAAGTAATAGCAATCACGTGACTTGATCAACATAATTAAACCTATAGGCAGGATTTCTACCCAAGTTTAACAAAAATAGAAGGAACCCCCCTTCCCCCATCTTTCACTAATCAACTCCAAATCTGTTATTACAGAAATTACTACAACCTAGAATGAATAAATTACATAATAGTATCCATTACACTATAGGGAGCCTTCATATGCCCAATATAGACTTGGGAACCAGGCCTTCCAACATAGCTACTTTGGAGCATAATAGTGATCCATTCATGGCACATAAAATTGGGTTTCTAGTGTGTCAAAGCTCCCAAGGGCCTCACGGACCCCGGGCAGTGCTCACACCAGAACCATACTCAAAAAATAGTTCATAAAAAGATTGGAAGACCAGCCCCAATGTGTCAGAGTTCGGAGGAGTCTCAAGGACCCTATGCAGTGTTCACATTGGGGTGGTAGGAACCTAAATAACTAAGATTAGGAGTTTGGAAAACCATTGCATTAAGGGTAAAGGGAGGGGGACAGGTTTTAAAAATATCTTAATTTTAGGAAGCAAACAGATTCAGATTACACGGTTGCAAACAGAACTGCACCAAGAAACAAACAGAATCCATGTTCATCACATGGTTCAAGAAGATTGGCATTTGTTTAGACTAGATATTCATACTAGTATTTGAACAATCACAAAAGCAAGAACACTTGAATTAAACAGACAGGATATATGAATTAAGCCATAAAGTATATCTAATTACATGCTTACAATATCTCAAAAAGTTCAGAACAAAAGACCTAAAACTGACTCAGGAAAGACCTCACATTATTGAAATAACTTAGTTTAACAGTATCACTAAGTGCGATCATGTGGTCACATAGCAAGCAGAAGCATGCTGAAGATCGAAACAAATTAATCAAATAAAGCATGGAGAACAGAATAGTAGGAGTTAAGGCATACCAGTTGAGAAGAAAGAAAACAATAATTCAATAGCAGTTAGAACCGAGAGAATTTGGCCTTGGCTTTCAGCTGGCCAAATAAGAGCCACTTAGTGCAGAAATTAGAACAAGAGAGTAAAGAGAGAGCTTAAGTTTTTGAGAACAAAGAATTTGAAAGTTGTAAAGCTTTCAGTTGTCGAGCTGTCTCTTGAGGGGTTGTAAAGCATGGTTAAAATCATAACAAGGAAGGGGTTTAAATAGCACACAATGAAGCAAACTAATAAGGTAAGGAACCAGTCATACACAAATAAGGTATGAAAATCAATTAACAATCAATTAGGGTCAGCATAAATCAATTAACAAGACAGAATCGAGTAAAGTACCACTTAATTTAAGGAAAGCCTTATATAGAATCAATCAGTAGTTAAGTATTAGGTTAAATAAGGTAAGAGACAAGTCCGAAAATCAATTAGGAGTCAGCTCCATTAATCAGGACACAAAAATCAAGCCAGTAAGGGAGTTAAGGAAAGTAGCACGGGTAATTAATCACATAAATAAGGTAAGAACAGGTAAAATCTTAATGAGGAAATATTGAATACTAAAGGAAAGCTGATTTCAAAAACCAATTTAGGCAAGTAAAATCAATTAGCACTTAATTGAAAGAGTTAAAGGTAAACGGGCAGAAACAGTAGAATAAATAGTCAAATATTCGAAACCCTAAGAAATACAAAGACATAATCAGTGAAACAATAAATAAGTAGAGGTGAAACATTTAAACATTATAACCTTTTTTTTGCAAAAAATCTATTGGGACCCTAGTTTTAGGGTAAAAATCGGTCAAAAGAATAATAAAGCTATAAGAAATGAAAATATCGAGATTTTAAAGGGGAAATACCAAAACAAACACCAAATCATTTCAGATATAAAATATCTAAAAAGATTTATCCGGAAATAGTCAGGTTCGTAGAAAACATAAAGAGAAATGAAAAAAATCTGGTTTGAACCAGATATTTGAAACCCTAAAATACGAAAAGATTCGTAATCACAGGTATCGAGTTGAACATAGACAAAATAGCCGAGGTATGACAGACTTTGAACCATATTTGGTTCGAGTCTCTTGAGATTGACATCAAGTAACATAAAATCGTATAACCAGTAAAGAGATGAAGCCAAATAAGACATGGAATCGAAGGAAAATCCCATGAATCAACGGCGGGGCTAGGGTTTGAAGGGGATGAGAGAGAAGAGTAGAGTAGAGGATCCAAAGACAGGGGGTTGGATAAAACAAGGTAGGGTTTGGGGTTTTGGTATATTAAAAAGGGGGTTGAAGGTTTAGGGTCGTTGATCTTCTCAGATCAACGGCCAGGATTGGATATTTAGGTGAGGTGGGTTAATCAGACGTGTATGGGTTATGTTTTAGATACCCACTTAAATTAATAAAATAATTTTAAAAAAATAATTAATAAATGATAAAAATGCTATTTGTATATGAAAATAATTTAAAATAATTACTTAATATTATCAAATATAAAAAAGTCATTTTTCGTGTAAATAAAGTAATTATGCATGCATGGGCTATTATTGCAAAGTTATTGAAATTATAACCTAAAGATGTAAATATAATTATGCATAAAATGATTAAAGCTTAATAGAAATATAAATGACAAAAATTAAGTAATAAAATTATTATAAAATCATTTGTAATGCAATTAATAATTATTTAGATAATAAAATGCTGGAATAAATTGATTAAAGATCCTTCAAAATTACGAAAAATTATGGAAAAATACTGGTTGATGCTCATGCACTATTTTGAAAGTATATATGTATATATATATATATATATATATATTGGGTATCAACAGCACGTACACCATCCTTTAAGTCCAATGTTATACCCTGGGACTATGCTGCAGAAGCGAGAAGGAAAGGAAAGGGGAAAATGGAAGAAACCGGTGCAGCACAAGGTATGACCAGGACTGGTATGGTTTATACACCCGAGCATTTAGGAGGAACAAGTAAAGAAGCCTCATTTCATTGAAACTGGGCCGGATGATCTTTGAAGAAAGGTGCAAGCAAGAGAATATTTTGTGGTTGATCATCTGAACAAAACCCCTGCTCAGATATCCTTTCTATCACTACTACAGAATTCTGAAGCGCATAGGAATGCATTGATGAAAGTGTAAATGAAGCTTATGTACCCAACATCATTACCAGTGGAGAGATGGCCAACATGGTGGGACAGGTATTGGTAATCCATAAGATCACTTTTCACGAAGATGAATTGCCGCCAGAAGGGTTGAGTCACAACATGGCACTACATATCACAGTACAGTGAGAAGACAAATTTATTGCTCGGGTCTTGATAGATGGAGGCTCAAGTCTCAACATTTGTCCATTAACCACTTTGAAGAGATTGGGAAAAGGTTTTCATGAGATACGAGCAGAAACTATGAACGTGAAAGCATTCGATGGATCTCAAAGGGCCACGATTGGGGAGACCAACCTCTGTTTGCATATGGGACCAACTTGGTTTGATGTTGAATTTCAAGTGCTAGACATATCCGCCTCATACAATCTGCTGTTGGGATGACCTTGGATACACGCTGCTGCGGCAGTGGCCTCTACTGTACATCAGGCTGTGAAGTTTGAATGGAACCATCAAGAAGTGATCATCCATGGAGACAGGAGTAATCCTATTTACACAAATCAGATTGTTCCGGTTGTGGAGAATAAAAGAAATTTGGGTGGAGAGACTTACCATCGCATTGAGTGTGTCAACGCGATTGAGAAAGATAAATGATGGAGTCGCAAAATAGAGAGCGTATTGACATGGGCAGGGTATGAACCTGGTGGGGTCTCTGTAAGAATCTTAAAGGTATCACTAAACCAATACAGTTAAAGCGGCACGAGATGACCTTTGTACTTAGATATCAGTACACCTGGCAGGAGTATGATGATTGGTCGCCGCCATGGCGTGGTCCTTATTACCCTCTTGAGCAGCCGATACCACATTTGAGACAATCCTTTCATCAGGCCGACATGATGTGGGGATCCGAATAAGATGAAATTCTAGTTGGCTTGAGGAATCTATTTTTGGAAGATGAAGACATGGATTGCAGTGCAATAGTTTAGGAGGAGGAGGAAGGCCTCGTCATTCAGACCTTGGAGAGTGGAGTTATTCTAAGGAACTAGACCGCTACACCATCATGGGCCCACCGAGTTCTAGGGTAGCCTTGCTGCTAGTGTCATTTATTTGAAAAAAAACAATTTTTATGGGCATTTTGCTAAAACATTTTCAGGATTAACAATTGTTTGGATCGTTAAAATTTCTCTCGTTTGACATTTTGGTATTTATCAACGGTCTGCTATTTTATTTTTTATTATTATCCTCTACATTTTTCTCTCTACAGTATTATTACTTATCCTGATGAACCAACAACTGTGACATGTAATGAGACAACACAACATAAGCACAGTGACTCAGAGGAAACAGAAGAAGAAGATATAATACGTGAGGAAATTGTCAAAGAAGTGGAAATTTTTTAGAACAAGCCTAAGTCCAATCTGGATGAAACCGAGATAGTCAATTTGGGAGATTCCGAAACAGTTAAAGAAACGCGCATAAGCATTCATTTGTCACCATCAGAGAAAGAAGAGTACATGTGTTTCCTAAAAGAGTATGAAGATATTTTTGCATAGTCTTATGATGATATGACTGGTTTGAGAACATATATAGTGGCTCATAAACTACCTACCAACCCGATGTGTCCGCCTGTAAAAAAGAAGCTTAGAAAGTTCAAGCCGGACATGAGTCTGAAAATCAAAGAAGAGGTCACCAAGCAGATCAAAGCTAAGGTTCTCAGAGTGGTTGAATATCCAACCTGGTTGGCTGACATCGTGCCAGTTCCGAAGAAGGATGGGAAAGTCAGAGTATGTGTCGACTATCGAGATTTAAACAGAGCAAGTCCCAAAGATGATTTCTCGTTACCCAATATACACATATTGATCAAAAATTATGCCAAGCATGAACTCTATTCTTTTGTGGATTACTTCGCAGGATATCATCAGATCTGGATGGATGAGAAAGATGCCGAGAAGACAGCCTTTATTATACCATGGGGAGTGTATTGCTATAAAATGATGTTGTTTGGTCTGAAGAATGATGGGGCCACTTATATGAGAGCCATGAAAACTATTTTCCACGACATAATACACAAGGAGATAGAAGTATATGTTGACGACATCATAATCAAATCCAAGAAGGGTACAGATCACATAGCAGACTTGAGGAAGTTTTCTGATCGGCTTCGGAGGTATAATTTGAAACTGAACCTCGCAAAGTGTGCTTTTGGGGTCCCTGATGGAAAGTTGTTAGGATTCATCATCAGCCGTCGAGGAATTGAGTTGGATCCGTCAAAGGTCAAGGCTATCCGAGATTTTCCACTCCCAAAGAATAAGAAATATGCGATGAGCTTCTTGGGGCGTCTCAATTACATCAGCCATTTCATAGCACAATCAATTGTGATATGTGAGCTGATTTTCAAAATGTTAAAGAAAGATGCCGCAACAAGTTGGACTGAAGAATGTCAGAAAGCTTTTGAAAAAAAACAAGGAATATTTGTCCACGCCATCGATCCTGGTCCCGCCGGAACCTAGTAGACCTCTATTGCTCTATCTGTCCGTACTAGGCGGGGCTTTCAGTTGTGTCTTGGGACAACATGATGAGACGGGGAGAAAAGAGCAGGCCATATACTATCTGAGTAAGAAGTTTACACCCTATGAAGCACGATGTTCTTTGCTGGAACGCACCTGTTGTGCCCTAACGTGGATAGCTCAGAAATTGAGGCACTAATTATGTGCCTACACCACATATCTCATTTCAAGGATGGATCCTCTTAAATACATTTTTATATAAACCCATGCCTACAGGGAAGCTGGAAAAATGGCAGATACTGTTGAGTGAATTTGACATCGTCTATGTAACTCAGAAGGCGATCAAGGGACAAGCATTAACCGATCATCTGGCAGAAAATCCTGTAGGAGGAGAATACGAACCACTGAAAATGTATTTTCCCGATGAAGAAGTATCATTTGTAGGGGAATATATCGCCGAAACCTACGACGGTTGGAGAATGTTCTTCGATGGGGATGCTAATTTCAAAAGAGTGGGCATCAGAGCTATTTTGGTACTAGAGACAGGTCAACATTATCTGGTATCCGCGAAACTCAGATTTCCATGCACCAATAATATGGAAGAATATGAGGCTTGCATCTTATGGCTTAATTTTCCATTGACATGAATATACAAGAATTACTGGTAATTAGTCATTCAGACCTTCTGGTACATCAGGTTCTAGGAGAGTGGGCTACAAAGAATACCAAAATACTACCATATATATATCATGTGCAAAAGTTGATGAAGAGGTTCAGAAAGATAGAGTTCAAACATGTTCCAAGAATCCAGAATGAGTTCGCAGATGCATTGACCACTTTGTCTTCCATGATACAACACCCGAAAAAATGTTTCATCAACCGTATCCCAGTAAGAATCCACAATCAGCCAACTTATTGTGCTCACGTTGAAGAAGAAATAGATGGGAATCCATGGTTCAATGATATCAAGGAATACTTTGCAAAAGGAGAGTACCCGAAACATGCAAATCATACTTAGAAACGCACACTTCGAAGATTTTCCAACCACTTCTTCCAAAGTGGAGGAATTATGTATAGAAGGACTCCTGACCTAGGGTTATTACAGTGTGTTGACGCCAAGGAAGCTTCCAAACTACTCGAAGAGATTCATGCCGAAACTTGCGGACCACACATGAACAGTTTCATTTTAGCCAAGAAGATATTAGGAGCAGGATATTTTTGAATGACTATGGAAACGGACTGCATCATGTATCTCCAGAAGTGTCATCAGTGGAAAATACATGCAGATATGATACGGATGCCACCAAATGAACTCAATGCAACAAGTGCACCTTGGCCTTTTGCCGCTTGGGAAATGGATGTTATTGGTCTGATCGAACCTGCCGCTTCAAAAGGGCACAGGTTCATTTTAGTGGCCAAAGATTACTTCACAAAATAGGTTGAGGCTGCATCTTACAAGGTTGTAACCAAGATAGTCATCGCAGATTTTGTCAGGGATCGTATTGTTTGCCGATTCGGGGTGCCAGAATCCATCGTTAACGACAACGCCGCCAACCTCAACAGTGACTTAATGAAGGCTATGTGTGAAACTTTCAAAATCAAGCATAAGAATTCCATAGCATACATGCCTCAAATGAATGGAGTTGTAGAGGCCGCAAACAAGAATATCAAGAAAATATTGAGAAAGATGGTAGACAACCACAAGCAATGGCACGAGAAATTATAATTTGCCTTATTGGGTATCATACCACAGTCCGAACATCAACTGGAGAAACTCCCTACTTGCTGGTCTACGATACTGAAGCTGTCATTCCCACCGAAGTCGAAATTCCATCCTTAAGAATTATACAAGGGGCCAAACTCAGTGATGCAGAATGGATAAGAAGTCGCTACAAACAATTAGCCCTTATTGACGAGAAAGAATGAATGTGGTATGCCATGGTCAACTTTATCAGAACAAAATGTCTAGAGCTTTCAACAAAAGGGTCAGACCTAGACAGTTCACGTCGGGGCAGCTGGTGCTGAAGCGGATCTTCCCGCATCAAGATGAAGCCAAAGGGAAATTTTCACCCAATTGTCTAGGGCCCACATTGTTCACAGAGTACTAAAAGGAGGAGCACTCATACTTGCAGAAATGGATGGAGAAATTTGGCCAAAGTCTATAAATCCCGACACAGTCAAGAGATACTATGTTTAGATTGTTTACATTTCTTCATCTGATGTAACTAAATTACGCTCGACATGATTCCCATTTAAGAGGGGATACGTAGGCAGCCCTGTGGGTTCAGTCACAACTCAATAAAATCTTCATTTTCACCATGGTCAGAAACTGGGCAGAATTTTGAGTAGGGAGAACGGTCAATTTAATCATACGAAGAACAGTCAAAGGATCGCTTACTAAACTAAGGCAGAATTTTGAGGAGGGACCTCAAATTCTAATGCAAAGAGGTCTCAATGTCTCTAAAAGTGTCACAGTCATTGGTTCATCTAATTTACTTGATATCGCATACTACTATGTTTTTAAATAACTGCATTCATCAAATGCACGCATATTTTCTTGAAAACTTTATTTTTGTGAAACATCCAGATGCTACCCATGGTAACTTGAGCAGGATCCCGATAGAAAGAAAAGCAAAGCAAAGCAAGCAGGCGAAGGCACGAACCAACCTTCTCCGCAAAACTCACGATTTTTCTTTAGATACAGGAAGAATATTTGCAAATATGTACACATATCAAAATCACTATCTTCATAATGACAAAGCTTCCAAATGCAAACACGTCTCCACCTAAGAAACGCTCTGCTATTAACTCATTGTCTTTTCTTTGCATGAGGCTAAGCATTGCCTCCTCAATTGCATAAGGCTAAGCATTTCCTTTCCTTGCATGAGACTAAGACTTGTCTCCTAATTGCATAAGGCTAAGTATTGCCTTTCCTTGCATGAAACTAAGCATTGTCTCCTATTTTGCATGAGACTAAGTCGTGCCTCCTTAACTACATAAGGCCAAGAATTTCCTTTCCCTGCATGAGACTAAGCATTGTCTCCTATTTTGCATGAGGCTACGCCCTGCCTCCTTAATAGCATGAGACTAAGCATTGTCTCCTATTTTGCATGAGGCTAAGCTCTGCCTCCTTAATTACATATGACTAAAAATTCTCTCCTATCTTGCATAAGGCTAAGCCCTGCCTCCTCAACTGCATAAGGCTAAGCGTTGCCTTTCCCTACATGAGACTAAGCATTGTCTCGTAATTGCATGAGACTAAGCATTGTCTCCTATTTTGCATGAGGTTAAGCCCTACCTACTCAACTTCATAAGGCTAATATATGTCTTTCCTTGCATAATACCAAATGATATGCTACTAGAACTCTATCACTATTTTCTACTTCCCCAAGGCTAAGCTCTCCCCCCCCCCCC
>ML404595.1:0-34749 GCA_005239525.1 Nicotiana knightiana | reverse complement strand
AATCTTATACAAGACTAAGCTTTGTCTTGTTTTCGCTTCGCATATGACCAAGCATCATGTCTCTGCATCTCATGGGCTGAAACATCACCATTTTGTCCAAAGGCGTCATAGTCCGAAGGCACCATCCTCATAGCCGGAAGACACCATGTCATGGCCTGAGGATCTCCCAATATTGCACATCATTATTCAAAGGCGTCATAGTTCAGAGGCACCATTATCATGGCCCGAGAACATCATTTCCTGACCTGTGAATCTCTTATCATGCGATTCATGGCCCAGGACATCATGGTCTAAGGACATCATCATCGTCGTCCAAAGAAAAATTTCATGGTCCAAAGGAAATTTGCACCATGTTTTAATTCTCGTAATAATCCCATATAAACTTGCATGCATTGCGTTTAAAGTTTGCAGGTAATCCAGGAGGTAACCGTTCTTTTAACGGGAGCAATCTTCGCTCCTATTTACGTTTGATGCTCACATCCTGAAATTACTGTAAATGCAACCAACCACCGTCTGTTACCCACTTCCACTTGGTAACCGTTCAAATGCTCATCCATAACTATTCTGAGATACATCCATTCATAATTCTATATAGAGTCACCCGATATCGTCTGAGCCTGTTTATTCCTATAACAACTCCATCAGCTTAGTTCACCGCTCGATCCAGAACTACACACGACCTAATTCCCGTAAAACTAGGGATATGTAGGCAACTGCGAAACAAGAGTTCGGCCTCTATTTTTCAAACCATTCCATTCGATCAAAATCGATCGTCATTTCTTTACACGACAACTCTTTCATCATTCCCAGTTAAAGAGAGGCAGATGATGATACCCACTTTTTCCCTCATATTTTTAAATGTATATATATGTACTTTCAAAATAGTATATTTGCATCATCATTTATTTTATAAACCTTTACAAGTATTTTTCATAAATTTTCATGATTTTTAGAAACTCTAAACTAATTTCTTTTTACATTTTTTATTATATAAATATCAAATAATGATTCTTTAAATTATTTTTATGATGATTTAACCATTCAAACTTATTATTTACACCAACATTTATGCTTTATAATATTTTACTTTATTTTTCATAATTACATTTACATTTTTAGGCTAATTGCATATTTTTGCAATAATAACCTATATTCATGTATAATTACATTATTTATGCCAAAATAACTTTTTATATTTTTTATAATGTTAAGTTATTATTTTCAATCATTTTATTGCACAAATAATATTTTTGTTATCTAATAATTACTTTTATAAATTAATTTTTGATAAATATTGGGTATTTAAAAACAAGCCCAATTTCTAAACAATTTCAGACCAAATAAATGGCCCAAAACCCCCCAATACCTTAGCCTAATAACCTCAGCCAGAAACAATAAACCATTTACCCAAAACCTGGTCAATACTCGTTACACTTGATCCGCCCCACTCATTTTTAAATCCTGGTTGTTGATCTCTCAAGATTTATGGCCCTTGTTTATTCTCTCCCTTTTAATTACCCTCCTAAAAACCCTAACCCATTATCCCCCTAACTCATCGCCCTTACATTCTCTCAACCTCCCCTCCCTTTCTGAAGAACCCTAAAATCGCCGCCTCTTAAATCTTGTCCTAATCCTACCAAATATGGGATTTGATGGCTATTTCTCGTCATATCCGACCCCCTTTGGTACTGGTTGTTCTCTTATGGTATTCCCTAAGTTCTTGCCTAAACATGGCAAGCAGATCTCTTCCAAAATCAAACCAAAATTGGTTCAAAAACCTTGATTTTGAGAATTATTCTGTCTATATTCGTCGTATGCTACTATGAGTCTGATTATTACTTTATATTCTGTTGATTTTCAATTTCCCTAAAACTAGGGTTTACAGAAATCTTAAATTGATTGTCAGGCCGATTTGTATATTTAGTTTCCTTGTTTGTTGCTTAAATCACTCGATTTATTTGTTTATTGTTCGGTTTTATCACTATATAAACCCCTCCCCCATTCCCTCTTAGAAAGACTTCAATCGCTAAATTTTCACTGAAAAACTAAAGCTTTCACTATGTGTTCGTTTACTCTTTTGTTCTGCTTTGGCTCTTGGCTGGTTGAAAGCTAAGGCTATCGGATTTCCTATTTTCCGACCTTCCTTTGGTGTGAGCACTGCCCTAGGTTCTTTGAAACCATTGGGAACTTGACGCACTGGGATTCTGGGTCATATTGATGTTCTTTTCTTGTTTGTTAAGCAATAACTGGTTAGTTCTCAACCTTCACAATGTTTATTCCATTATGCCCTAATTAGTGTATCTATGTTTTTCTGGAATTGCATGACTTGATATAATCCCTTGGATCTCTTCATGTGTGATTATGCCTATAGCATGAAATTTTGTAGCATTGTCTCATGCCTAAACTGTTAGTTCTAAAAATGTCTTTGTATCTAACTTAGGCAATTTGGATAGTTTGAAGCATGTTTAGCTTAATGTATTGACAATTTGAGTGTTTTCATTGGTTGTGTGGCCTAATCCTGTTTCCTGCCTGATTCTGAATATCTATAGTGATTAATTTATGTTATTAACATGCCCTAATACGTTAAGACCTTCACTCTAGTTGTAATTTGCTCATATGACTATGTTTGTCACTTAGTATGTTCTTACCCTGCCAATTATGTACCCCTAGCAGCTAATTATCTTAGATTAATCTTTCCTGATTTGTTTTCCCTTATAATATGTGATTTTATTTGCCTTGATGGTATAGGTTGTACTGCTTAATCCTTGTGTTTAGCATAATGTGGTCTTTTAGGTTTGAACTTGTTGATTTAGTGATAAATATTTGTCTTACTGGCCTAATGCTCTTTTGTCTATTTACTCTGTAATCCCAAAAGTTTAAGACTCCTTGCCTCTTACAAATATACCCTACCCTAATGTGTTATGTGAAAACTTGCAGCATCAACTTGTCTCTTGAGTTCATGCACTTTCTTTGTTGATATGTTCCTTATGTGATCACTTTGTAATGTATGTGCACTATTCCAAACCCTGTTACTTTGCTACTACTTTCATTGGTTGCTTCCCTATTATGAACCTATAATTCTTGGTCGGCTGAAAGCCAAGGCCCCATAAAACTTCTTTATTAACCTCCCTAGTTGAGCACTGCTCGGGGTCCACTTTGAGGCCCTTGTGAACTCTGACACATTAGGGCCTAAGGTTCTTGGTCACTTTCTTCTCGACTTCTCAATTCTGCCCTCTCTATACCTACTGAATAAGCCAATTAGCTTGTGTAAATAACTGTTTTTCCGGATCCTTTGATTGACTATTGTTGTTGGGTATAAAACAAGTTCTCTTATGGTTTCTGGGCTATGTTGAAATCTGTGTGAAGAAAAAATTGAAGGCCTAGCTGGGCTTGGTACACTTTCGGCCTGTCTTAGGCCCACTATAGTTATTTGTAACACTTTGTAATTTTATTCAGTATTGGGCATGTAATAACGATTGGGGTACTAGAAAATGGGGAAAATGGATTTATTCTAATGTTTGCATGAAAGGGTAGAAATCTTGCCTATAGGATCTGAGTGTTCAATTTGTTCAACATGCTCTATTTTTATGTGTTTGTTATATAACATGCTATAGGATGTAAATAATATCACGTGCTCACATGTTCGTTTCCCACATGTTATTATTTGCCTATTAGGCTGCAACGCAATAATTATTTGTTCAATATTCACGTAGATATCATGCCAATAGGAATATAATCAAATTAGCTACTATTACTGTTGTTCCTATTAAATTGCTCGCCTAGAAAGCATGCCTATAGGAATGAGAAGATAATAACTAGTTTCAATTGCCAATTCTTATAAATCCTGCCTATAGGACCCTGTTGCTTGTTGAAAAAGTATGCTGATAAAATCAAACGCTGGCAATTTTTAACTACAAACTGTCTCACTGCTTTACTGCGCCAACAATTTAGAAAGCATGCCTATAGGATTTGTAATACTTGCAATCTGCAAATTCGTTGTTCTAAGAAAGCAACACTTCATGTACGTTTAAAATTTAGAATCGGATAGAAGCCATGACTTTAGGACTTAAGGACTCTATTTCGTATTAATTTTGGAATTTGCCACCTGCCTAATGGGTAAAACTTGTTTGCGTGCATTTGTTGCTTACATGTGGAGGCTAACTTAAGCCCTTTATTGCCCTTATGTGTAGTCCTACATGTTATGAATGTCGTTTAGATTTATCATTTTGAGCAACCTAAGTTAAGTCTAGAACCACCCAAAATAGAGGTCCAAATGCCGCCTGGGCCATAAGCATGGGACGGGTAGTGAACGCATAAGGCACGATTTAGAATCAATTAGTGCGCTCTAGGTAACAAACTTAAAGATAGTAATGGGGTATCAGGAGATGATAGTTTGTACCCGCTGATTAATATGAGTAACACCCCATCTCGAGGGAGTTACGAAGTATTATTTATGTTTCTCGGGGTGATCCTTTAGGCTAAAAAACTTAGGACCCCCTCCCCATTTTGTCTTTAAATCGAGTGTTTGTATTTGTTCAAAGTATTTTGATAATAACTACCCAAACTTCTTATTGTCCATCTATTTATCTGACTAACTCATATAATTGGAGTTCGGCCGGGACCCACAGTTGTGGACCTCGAAGAGTGCCTAACACCTTCTCCTCGAGGTAATTTGAGTCCTTACCCGATCTTTGGTGAAACAAACTATTAAACCCGAGTCATATGCATATAGGTGTCCTAACACACCTTGAACTCGTTAGGTGGCAACTCTCTCTTTTAACACTTCCTTAAAAGAGTTGTCACATGTCGAAACCCGATTTCCCGAGAAAAAGGGGAGCGACAGTGCGGACCGTACATTTTCATATTCCATAGTAGATGAGCATTGCGGCTGCACATTTATTTTGCGGACCACAAAATTGAAATGTCAAAAATACCACCTATCTGATGCTTAAGCTTGTCAGTGTGGAGGTCGATCTGCAATCGCACGTGAAATCTCTAGCCATACCCAAAAATGTGCGGACCGCAGATTGGTTTCTAAGAATAATCGCGCAGGTTAAAGACTTCAGACAGCACATGAAAATGTGCGGCCGCACATAAAAATGTGTGGCCGCACTCGTCTCTGGTACCTTCTCCTTTTGAACAATATAAATATAACAGTAGAGCTCATTTTACGCGTTTCCCACTTGGAACAAACATTGTTGCCCTGCTAAATTTTCTTAGAGATTTCAACTGTCCATACACGCATTCACCTAGATTACACACTCAGTGCATTCACTCTATTTGCGTTAATTTCATATTAATTTTTAAAGTTTGTTTAGTTTATAGATTTTTTTAGCTCTTTTTAGGCCATCTGTTATTAGAGTTACATTGTGTGTCTATGTGGGGTAGATCTGAACTGGGTTAACTTAATACATGCTCTACGTGGACTGGGTTAGTGAAATTTCATGCTTTTACAATGTTGGCATGCCTATTTGTGCGAGAAATTGAAAAATAATAGAATAATAAAAAGTGTATGTTCGTAAATTTTTGAAGTCGGCGGTTGCACTTGAATTGTGCGGTCTGCAGATTTTTAATCACTTATGTGAGGCAGAAATCTGTGGCCACTTGTCGAATTGTGCGGGGTGCAAATTTCCTCTTGTGGTCGCATATTAGGCCTTTCTCTGTCATCATAGAGTCTTCACTTTTGAGACTCCAAGGTGCGGTTGCAAGTCAAATTGTGCGGACTGCAGATTTCCTCTTGCAGCCGCAGATTGACCATTTCTTTGACATCGGAGATTTCACTTTTTTAGGGACTCAGAAGTGCGGAAAATTGTGCGGACTGTAGATCCCTTATCCTTCAGGCATGACTCAACTGTACAACCCCACTATGTCATATGGTTTACCCATATGTCTCATGTATGTGTTTGAATAATGAATTGCAGCTAAAAATCTCCTCTACTTGATACAGATAATGGTTTGATCAAGAGGAAAAGGCGAAACTTCAAAAGGGAGAGGTGAATCTTCTCGGGATCGAGGAAAAAATGCCTTGCCCCTTGGCTATCCCAAGACAATAAGAAAGAAAACAACAGCCGGCACAAGGAGGGGTGTAGACCTCTCTGAGTCTAGCTCTTACGTCCCATCTAGGGAACTATCATAGAGCAACATATCCTCTGTTCATGAGGAGAAGACGGCCACACAGTTGAGGCCATAGGGGAGATACTAGCTCAGAAACGAGCCATCTTCATCTCACAGCACCTCTGAGGGGTCAGAGAGTGCTATACAGGCTTCTGATCAATCAGTTGCACCAGTCCCTGAGGCTCCTTTTATAAAGGACATTCTCGATGATGGTAGAGGGGGAGATGTTATAGCTACAGGCCTTGAAATATCAAAGAAGGAAGAGGGTTGGGAGGATTGCTTTGTCATCCTGGCCGCCTTCACCAGTTATTGTATGTGGTGGCCAGTGAGGTCGCTAACTCTTGAGAGGTAGTTTCTATTGAAGGACTTGGAGAAATATAACCTAGCTATTTTGAGACTGTTCATGGCACGAAAGGGGTGGATGTGGTTCTCCGATAGGGTAGAGGATGCCAAATAATACCTCGTCCGTGAATTTTATGCTAGTGTTGCTCATATCAAGAAAGGGACGAAGGTGACCAATGTCCGACCTTGGTTGGCTGATATTCTAGCACTACCAGGGCCACCACCACCATGGATCACTGCTGGGATTCCCATTCACTGGAACACTATGAGTTTTGAGGCGAAGGGGTGGCAAACCTTTGTCTGCAACAGACTGGATTCGAGCCATAACGAGACTCGCCTTCCTATCCCTCGGGCAGTGCTGGTGGACTCCATCATGGACGGTTACCCAATCAATGTGGGTGTCTTGATGTCAGCTAAACATATCAGTGATTGCACGGTAGGACAGCTCGGCCTACCCTTATCCCAACACTATCACAGAGTACCTCACCGATGCAAAGGTAAAAGCGGGGGATTTTGACACCAAGATGAAGGAAGAAATCCCTTTGATTGGTATTCTCTAATGGATGCGAGAAACCCAAATAAGAAAGTACATCCTTCTACCACCACAAGCCAGTCTGATGAGTGATAGCTTCTGAGGCGGCTGAACTTCCATCCACTTCTGCCAAGCCTTACACCAGTGCCACTGCTATACCTCCACCATCATCTTCAGCTCCTACCACAGCCCCTAAAGCTTCTCTAAAGCCAATGCCCGTGCCTATAGTTCCCTTTGACAGCCAATGCCCGTCCGGAGGGAGGTGACTAGACTTGCTACAGCTGGCGACCTTCCCTTTGACATGCTGCTTGACCCGCACCAGTCCACCCTAGATCCTTCAGCACCATCTACATCGATAGCACTAGTTGGCCAGTCTAATGAGCCAGATCTTGTTGTCGACACTGCTGAGGCAGTGCGTGATATGTTCGCCAACCCAGCCACACCTAGATTTGATGATGATGAGATTCATTTGGTTGATCCTGAGGGAGATGACATTGCTGGGGATACTGAGATGTCCAAGGACCCATAGGGAGTTTTCTTCACCCTCTCCTTTTTTACTCTTATTTTGCTAAGCATTGGGGACAATGCTTCCTTTATTCCGAGGGGGGGGAGGGGGGGGAGGGTGGAGTTTATTTGACATATTGGTACACTTTGATACATTTGGTCTGTACTAATTTGATGATGCTTTTTCTCTTCTTAATTGTATTTATCTAGCTTATCTTTCTTATTTTATGTATATTTATCTCTCTTTTGTAGTTTTTGCTTATTAGAATCTTATTTTTTCTTTATTAGCTCTTGTTTTGTTAAGTAGCTTATTTTTATGATTTAGTAGATAATAATCCTTTGCTTTTCTTAATGCTACAGTTCTTTCCAAAGGTAGTTATTTTGTGAACCGGGTGACTCATCCCAACGATGGATGGTGTGACAAACTTCTTAAGAGAATGAGTCCGTTTTTGTGTTTAGATAATAATAGTAGTAGTAATGAATAAAAAGACCTAATCAAGTCATGATCGAAGAGTCAACCATGCTTCAATTGGTACCAACACATTTAACTACATGCTTATGGTTAGAGACAAGGTTTTTGAAAGAAATAGCTCTAGTTGGTGACTTTGTGACTCTTGAGTTGACTTTGGCAATCATCGAGTGGTTTAATTGGACCATAGTGATTTCTAAACTTGAATGTGGTCATTGTAGGCCCTCGACTCTATCCACTTTTACAATCAAGTTGCGTGAGTGGCGAGATGAATTGTTGCTAGTTCTAGTATCTGTGTGAAGGGTCTAGTTGCCCCGAATGTGTTTCACGGTGAAATCCTAAGTTTTGCTCTATTTGAGAAGTGATTGTAGGCTTTCCTTGGACTTTTTTATTTTTCTATTTCCAACCAATGCCGTTAACCCTAGTCAACCCCTTTGAGCCTCTAGCCTTTCTCATTTGATAACCATGTTATAAGCCTTTACCCGGTTTATCGTGACCCTCTCTTGGCACCCGGACATTCCTTAACACTTTTGTGAAACAAGTGGATTAAAACATAAGTTTGGGGGAAAGATGAGGAATTTGAAAAAGGTATCAAGGCACAAAAATAGAAAACAAATGATCTCTATGAAAGAGAAGGCAAGAAAAGAAAAGAACAAAAGAAAAATGCAAAATATGAATAAGTGGAAGGGTTAATGGATTCAAAAAGAGGTAATTATCCATAGCATGAGCAATCAAAAAGGGAGAAAAATAATAAAAATGAGCAACAAAGAGTCATGTTAAGTCTCTCTAGTCCCCAATGAATAGAAAGTGCCTATAAGAATTGGCAATTGTGAGCAGAGAAATGAAAGTGTGAACTGCTTAAGGAAATGTGTAACCACTTACCCATACGGTATACTACCCTAATCCAAAAGCCTCAATTACAACCCCGAAATATGTCCTACTTGATTTCAAACTGAGTGAACTTACATTAGTGGCAATCTACATAAAGGGCAAGCCTATGATACTTGAAGTCGTACTTGTGATATTCTCTTGTGACAGACGAGTGAACCTTTCTTGAATCCTAAGATTAAGTGTTAATTTCTTAAGTGATCTTGGCAAATGGAAAATAGAGGAGGAAGAGTTTTGAGTCTAACATGATCTACATGATAGAACACGAGTCCTTGATGAGTAAAGTCAACTCTTGAAGCTCAAATGTCATATCAGAACTATATGTGCATGAAATTGTCACCTTGTTGATATGCATGAGTAGTGTGGGTAATTGTTGGTCCCAACTGATGTCTGATTGGATCACCTTTGACTCGCTGAAATGACCCTTAACTCTAGGAGGTTGGAATTAGTTTATTTGCTTGAGGACAAGCAAAGACTTAAGTTTGGGGGAGTTGATAATTGGGGTTTTGACTATTTATTAGCACTTTTTTTCTTTTATTTTAGTCCGAAAGTATTGATTTATGTTCCAAAAACTAATGAAAGTGTGTAAATTGCAGGAATGTTAAACGTTCAGTCTCCCGTGATGAATTCCGACTCAAAAAAGAGTGTTCTGAATCACAAGGCAAGAAAGGGCGCAGAACTATAGGAGTGCGGTCCGCAGAAGGATTTTTGCGGCCGTAGAAGAAAGTGCGGACCACAGAATTTCATCTGTAGCCGCAGATCAAGTGAAAGATCCCAGCAACAATTTGACCAATGCGCGGCCGCAGAATAAGGTTTGCACTGACAAATGATTCAAAGTTCAGAGAGTGTGCAAAAGACCAAGTCCTAAATCTTAGTTGAGTGCGAACCACACAAGAATAATGTGGACGTAGAAGATTCTTCGCAGCCGCAATCCATAATTGTGCGGCTTAGAATCCAAGATCTTGCAACTGAAAAAATATGCGGACCGCACATGGAATTTTGCGGCCGCAGAACATACCGAGGGGCATTTTTTTCCGCGAATTTTGGGCCACTATAGATAGAGTTTCACATTTTTATGTCAAGTTTCGAAGTTTGAGTTGTTGTAGCAGTTACATTTTTCCATTTTAGGAAGTTTGTGACTCTTTTAGTGTTTAAACATTATATTTTATCATTTTAATCTTAGATTATGAGTTTAATTAGAATTTCTTCTTTATTTTCTTCAATTTCCACTATGAGTAACTAGATTTTTACTAGGATTTTGACCCAACCCTAGTGTTTAAACCTTATGAGTACTTAATTTAATGCTTCTTTATGATTGGGTGTTATGGGTACTTAGTTTATGCTTCAGTTTTAAAATTAATGGTTGCAAACATTGATTCATGTCTTTTTGACTTAGTCTCTACCTGAGAAAGAGAGATCCAGTTTAGGATGACTTGGCTAACAAGGAATTGGGAGATAGTTTGATTAGCCTAATAAAAGGGTTCAAACTAGAGATAGTGAGAACCTGACTTGAGCTCTTATCAACTATTTTATTTGATACCCATTTGGACTTGTGAAAGCCAAATTGGGCAAAATCACTCTTTGACCGAGAGATATTTAGTGGGTAACGTAGAGTTGAGAGCTATAATACATACCATTCAACAAAACAAGTATTAACGTATTTTACTCATTAGGAGCACACCTAGGTTATGGTCACATCCCTACGCTTTTTAATTATTTGGAAAAACACCAAAAACACTGATTCGCTTCTAGTTTCTTTTCTTAGCTTATAATT
Organism: Nicotiana knightiana; assembly: GCA_005239525.1. Lineage (NCBI taxonomy): Eukaryota > Viridiplantae > Streptophyta > Magnoliopsida > Solanales > Solanaceae > Nicotiana > Nicotiana knightiana. The sequence continues at coordinate 24,126 of ML404595.1, read as the reverse complement.
GCTAGAGTAAAATTAGAATTAGAAATCAAAATCTATTGTGGAATTGCAATTTAGCTATTCCTTTCGCTTTCGTCAAGTGTATACTCCTAACTCCCCTAGTAACTCCATGTGAAAATCGACCCTAACTCTTGCTGGGTACTATTCTTCCAACAACCGTTTCAACTCAATATTGAGTGCAGATTGGACGTGGATCACTTTGCAGGTAAGATAAGAAAATGGCTTCAAGCCTACTTAACCTACAAATTCGCTACAGTGATAATTTTGTATCGGACCCTAAGCTAAGGTATGCTAATGGACTAACTTGTTTTTTAATTAGCTATAGTTAATGTTGATGAGCTGCATATTATGTTGTTTCACAAGTTTGCTAGGGGCTTAGGGTTTTTAGTAGTTGATGTTTGGCTTCAAAGTTAACAAAAAGGGTGGCTATTACATTTTAAAAACGGATGCTGATGTGTTAAAGTTTCTTAATACATTGAAAAGGTGGTGAATTTGTTGATGTTTGTATTGTCCATATAATTAGTAATCATATTCTTGTTGAGGATGTAACTGAACTGGACCCCACTCCACAAAAAAACATGGGCATGATAGTGGGTTATTGAGCCACATCTGGTCCTGTTGGTATAGATTCGGGATTTCAAGATATAAATAAGACCAAAAGGGGAAAATCTTAAGGAAAACTAGGAGGGGATGACTAGTATTTTGACAGCTCAGATCCCGGTAGTGAGTGTAGTGATGATGAAAGAGATCCTATTGGCCCTGATAAAGTAAGGAATGCACCAGCTAAGAATCCAAGTAAGAATTTCTACTTTGACACAAGTTGCAAAAAATTATAATTTGAACTGTATATGATATTTAATAATTTTGTACTTTTAGGGAGGCTATACAAACCTATTCTATTAAAAAATATGTGGACCTTAAGTTTAAACCTAATGAGAGGGAAAGGGTTAGGGCAAAGTGTACAAAGAAAGGTTGTTTGTGGCATATTCTTGGCAGCATAGAAGGTAGCACCAAGAATTTTAGGGCGATTACATACTACCCTATCCATAACGTCTACAAGAAGATAAGGAAAAATATGTTTAACCCACCATGGATTGCAAGAAACTTCAAAGGCAAGATAATCAGTGAGCCTCAAATTAAGCTTCATCAAATTCAAGCCTTAATCAGAAAAACATATGGTCTGTATGTGAGTAAAACTTCCCGCAGAGGGGCAAAAATGATAGTTATGAAGGAGAATATGGGTGATTACAAGAAAGAATTTGTTAGGATCCATGATTATGCTAAATGCTAAAGTCTACTAATCTTGGCATTATTGTAGTGATAAGGACATCAAAAAATGCAGAACCTGGCAAGGAGGTGTTTATGGGCATTTATATCTGTCTTGAAGCATTAAAAGCTGGATGGTTAGAAAGGTGCAAAAACATAAATGGCCTTGATGGTGCATTCCTAAAAGGAATATGTAAAGGTGAACTACTTTCATGCATTTCCAAGGATGTAAATAATCAAATATACCATGTAGCTTGGGAAGTAGTGGAAAAGGAATACAAGGATGCATGGTCTTAATTTTTCAGATGTCTCAAGCATGATCTGAAACTGATAGAATCTGAAGGACAAGGGCTAACAGTCATGTCTGATATGCAGAAGGTATGGTTTCTAACACTTTGTCTTTAAAGTGTAATTATTTTCATTTATGTTTAAGTTATAACACTATAATGTTGTTGATTGTAAGGTATTCATCTATCAATAACTCAGTTATTGCCAAATGTTGAGATGAGGTGGTGTGCTAGACATATCTGGGCCAATTGAAAGCAAACTTGGCCTGGTGAGGAAAGAAGGAAAAAATTCTGGCAGCGTGCAAAAGCTACATTTGAAGTTTACTGTAGCAAGAAGTTGGATGAATTGGACTTGTTGGGGGGAGATATTGTTCAAGACTTATTGAAATACAACAAGGAGACATGGTGTAGGGAATACTTCAAAGAACAGAGTAAGTGTGATGTAGTGGGAACAACATGTGTGAGAAATTTGATATATAGGTTTTGTTAGCTAGGCACAAATCTATCTTTACTATGTTAGATGAAATTAGAATCAAGTGTACGGAGAGGATGAATAGCATGAGAGAGTTTTCTGAAAACTGGGTAAGTGATATATCACCCATGGCTATGGAAGTACTTGGAGAGAATGATCTAATGAAAGCTAAATGTGAAGTCAAATTTAATGGTGAAACAGGATATGAGATCTAGGATAGGCCATATAAATATGTTGTTGACTTTAAGAGGTGTTCTTGTACTTGTAGGTCATGACAACTCAAAGGAATTCCATGTGCACGTGAAATTACATCAATGCATTATAAGAACGATGAGTTTGAACCATATGTTGACCATTGGTATAGGAAGGACACCTACCTTAAGGCATACAACAGATTCATTTAACCTTTAACTAGTATGAATTTGTGGCCAAAAAGCACACTGGCAGCTATTGAGCCACATGTTATAAATGCAATGCCAGGAAGGCCAAAGAAAAAAAGGAGAAAAGTTGTTGATAAACCAAAAAAGAAGTTTGGGAAGGGTACGAGGATAGGGAGACAAATGAGATGTTCTTTGCGCAAGACTCTTGGACATAACAAGAAAGGATGTCCAATTGTTGTAAGTATTAATGTGAATATTCTTATGTGCTCATTTTCAAATGAATTCCATTGATGTCTGCTTTTTATGTGTATGCAGAGAACCCAAGGTGGAAGGGCTGGAACTAGTTCAGTAAGAGGTGAAACTACTGAAAATGCATCATCAACAACTGGAAGGGTTAACACTGCTTCATCAGCAAGTAGAAGGGCTGGAACTAGTGAGAACACATCATCAGCGGGTGGAAGTGCAGCAGGAGCAGCTGGAAGTACAGCAACAGCTTCAACTATGGAAAGTGGCACCTTCACTCAACCACACCAAGCAACCAAGCCATAACAATCATTAATTGAAGTGATCAACTGATATTTTTAAGACTTAATGATGAATGTTTTTGTTAATTACCTATGGTAGATAATATTTTATAAAGCTACTTCATTATGGATATTTTTGTTGACGTCCTATTGTAGAAAATATTTTGTAAAGCTACTTCATTATTTTTGGATATTTTATTAACTACCTATAACAAACAATGATATTAGTAGTGGAAGTACTTTCGCTGTAATGGTAAATTGTAATTTTTCGACTTGAATGTTTCCTTTGTCGATAAATTCCATGAACAAAATTTACAACAACACAAAATACTTAGCCTAAACCCAGGAAATAACAAAGTACGCTATCAATCCTAAACACATAATATAAGAGCTAACATTAGAACAACTACAACCGCAATTATAATAGCAGCAAATCTGAACTTCAACCTTTCTTGTCTTCTCTGACAATGTCATCGATCACTCATTTTAATAAGAACCACAAGAAGAGTCTTGTAGTGTTCTTCCTTAATCGCAGGATCAATCCATCGAAAAAAGACACAACCTTCACCAATCTCATATCTTCGGCAGCCTAGGAACCTTCTTTCAGGATTGGTGGGTGTTCGTGACATTTTAAGATCTGCAGCAACTCCACAATAATACAAAGGTTCCTTCTTCATTATTGAAGGAGAAGAAGTGGAAGTAGCTTATTTCTTGCCGGAGAAAAAGAAAAAAATAGACCTTGAAAAGAAAAGGAGATGACAGAAATGGATGGGCAATGAAGAATGCGACCAAAGAAATTCAATTTTTGACTGTTGAAGTTAAGACGAGAAAGAAGAAGGCATCAGATTTGGATAGAAATGAGGTAGAAAGAAGAATGTGGTTGTTAAATAGGCCACAATATTACCGTTAGGGCTCTTTCAACTGCCCTCACGCCCCATACAAGCGTGCGAGTCACGCACTAAAGACAAATATGACACATAGGATCAGCCTCCTGTCATAAGCGTTTATTATACAAGGTTTGAACGAGTGTAAGTGTTCACTTGACAAATTGATAAGTTTGGGGACCGGCATGATAAAGTGGCACAAGTAGAGGTGACATTTAGGCTATTCTGACTTAAAAGATAAAAGTACTTTAGATTTAATTTCTGAAGTTGCATTGAATGATTGAACTACTTCAGATTCAAATTTTTGAAGTAGCATGTGAAAGATAGAAGAATTTCAATTTTGATTTCTGAAGCTACATTAAAGCGATCGAACTACTCCATATCCGAGCAGGTACACTTTGAAAAATTTCGTGCAATGCAGGTATAACTTCAATGGTATCTCCAACAGTGGGTATATATGAATATGCCCCCTCGAAATTTTGATTGGAGGCGTCCCCGATCAATCCCGACATTACTGAAGATTCCAAATCACTCATTCTTCTTAAGGGGTTGTTTGGTTTGAAGACAAATTATGATGGGATTAGTTATGCTAGGATTTATTATACTGGAATTAGTTATGCTGAAATTAGTTATCCTGGTATTATTTCTTATTGACTATTTAGTATATGTATTAATCCTGGGATTGTCAATTTTACTGTTGTGTCCTAGATAACTTGTCCTGTGATTAGTATTTCACTATCTAGCAGGTATAATATCCTGGTACTAATTAAATTCTGGTACAGCTTATTTCAGGATTAGTAACAAAAAAGAAATAAGACGGTACTTAATTTTATCCCATGATTATTTTTACTTATCCATCATACTAGAAGGTACTAAGCCAAACTGGACAAAAATTTCAAAAATTAATTAGGAGTTGGATTTTGAATTGGGTGGAATAATGTTAATGATTCACGTATGTATTTTTTTCAGATTTTATCACAATATACGAGGAAAAAGTTTTCCATTTTCAAATAATTCAGGAGCGAAACTGGTCATTTTCACTTATTTTAATTGTGTTTTGATCCGAGCTCGAGCAATCATCAACAGTGCGTGTAGCCATATAAATTTTATTGAAATTAAATTCATAAAATAATTTGGATTATATTTTAAATTCAAGATATATTAGTCCAAATAAATACTACGGGCTAATGTAATCGAATTAAGTAACCCAATTAGCCCATCTCATTAAGCCAAAAATGTCATTTTCCTAGAGGCCCATTCTGGTGCCACGTGTTAAATGACGTGGCACACCAAGTCAAGCGGAAGAGACAATAGGATCGTGTCACGTTAAAATGACAAAGCATGCCAAGTCACATTAAAAGACCAATGAAATCGCTCCACGTGTGTAAATGACATGTTCTGGCCAATCAAATATGGCAATGTCACACCTCAATTTGATTGGTCGGAAAGAGCTTGTTCTTATCATAACTCTTCCCTCTCACAACTATAAATATGGGTCTTCATAACCCAGAAAAGATACCAGAAGTTATAACAAGAAGCAAGAGAGAGCTCGTGGATCAAACGCCACAAATTTCTCTACAAGATTCAAGCTTCAAGCAATCAAGTTCAAGTTCAACAAATCAAGTTCAAGTTCAAGAACGAAGAACTTCAAGCTCAAGAAATCAAGTTCAAGCTCAAGAACGAAGAACAAGTCCATTTAATTGGGTTAACGGGATTAGCCCATCTCATTAAGCCCAAAATGTCATTTTTCTAGAGGCCCATTATGGTGCCACGTGTCAAATGGCGTGGCACACCAAGTCAAGCGGAAGAGCCAATACGATCGTGTCACGTCAAAATGAAAAAGCATGCCAAGTCACATTAAAAGACCAATGAAATCGCTCCACGTGTGTAAATGACATGTTCTGGCCAATCAAATATGGCAATGTCATACCTCAATTTGATTGGTCGGAAAGAGCTTGTTCTTATCATAACTCTTCCCTCTCACAACTATAAATATGGGTCTTCATAACCCAGAAAAGACACCAGAAGTTATAATAAGAAGCAAGAGAGAGCTCGTGGATCAAACGCCACAAATTCAAGCTTCAAGCAATCAAGTTCAAGTTCAAGAACGAAGAATTTCAAGCTCAAGAAATCAAGTTCAAGCTCAAGAACGAAGAACAAGTCAAAATTCAAGGAGTACGAGTTCAAATCAAAGTTCGTGCTAATTGAATACAGGATCATCGTTCGTGGAAACAAATATAGATTCAAGATCAAGCTCAAAGGCCCTTGAATTTATTTACTATTAGAAAGAAGAATTAAAAGATTCATAGAGATTGTAACACTCAAATATTTGAAATCAAATACTATGATTATTGCGATATTTTTCGGTCTTGATTTTACTTTCTCGACGCAATTTTATTATCCACCGTGCGAGTAGAATATTTTAAAACTAATTGACTAACAATAAAAACTACTTTTGGACAAAGAACGAAACGAATGACAAAGTTATCCATTTTGAATAGCTCAGGAGCAAATTGACAACTTAGGTTGGATGAAAATAAGCATCCTCTACCGCCTATTGCGTAAAGAGATTCTCACATCTACGTAACCCTTGCCCATCTCCGGTCTTCGTATAGCCAAATCTAGACAAGCATAAAACTTAAGTAACATTAATTACTTGTAAATTTTAACAATGTCAATTAATTTACATTGGTCACAAGTAGTTTTTTATTTTGTTCTTTGAGGTTGGGGAACTAAGGGAACATGAGGTATATGGGCCTATATTCTGCAGATTTTCAATTAAGTTTTGACAGGAAGAGGAAATTTTTAATGTGGAGTGAAGTATAAACCGTTATGTTGTGACATCTTAGATGGACATTAACACATCAGCAAATTTGAGACGTGAAGGCTACTGACACTAAGATAGAGCACGGATTAAATGGTTTTAACTGAATGTATTATTACATATACAAAAATTAATACTCTTTCTGTTTCAATTTAGGTGAATATACTTACCTTTTAGTTTGTGCCAAAAAGAATTATTCATTTCTTTATTTGAAAACAATTTACCTTTGTGCAACGATTTATATCAACACAAAATATGTGTGCTTCATTTCACACCACAAGTTCAAAAGTCTTCTCTCTTTTCTTAAAATATGTGTCAGTCAAATAGGTTCACATAACACAGGAAGTATGTATATCAAAAATTCTAGAACTTTAAATATTATATTTTAAATTCATAACATTAAAAGTGTAATTCATTCAATGATAAGAATATAAAAAATTGAAACTAATCTACAACAACAACAAGCTCGCTGGAGTCCCACAAGTAGGGTCTGGGGAGGATATATAATGTATACGTAGATCGTACCCCCATCCTTAGGAGGTAGAGAGGCTATTTCTGGTAGACCTTCCGGTCAAGAAGATAAAAAGCGACAATAGAAACAAGAAAGAAAGTAACAGAATCAAAGTACCAGAAAAAATTAGGCGGAAGGAAACAATATCAACAAGCAGTAACATCGACGAGATAGTAGGAAACGGCATGAAATTCTAGCAGTCTAAAAATAAGACACTATCTGACTAACCCTGAAACCTCCGATACGGGACAGAAAAATGTTCGACTACCTACTAACTTTCTACCATAATTTTTGACCTCCACACCCTCCTATCAAAGGCCATGTCCTCGGTAAGTTGAAGTCGCTTCATGTCAACATCTCTCGCCAACGCTTCTTAGGTCGTCCTCTACCTCTTTTAATACCCACCAAAGAAACCGTTCACACCTCCTTAGGGGGGCGCATCTAAGCTTCTCCTCTTCACATGCCCTAACCATTAAGCCTCTCTTCCTGTATCTTGTCCTCGATGGGAGCCACACCCACCTTAACCCGGATATCTTCATTCCTAATCTTATCCAACCTATTATGCCAGCATATCTATCTCAACATCCTCATTTCTACTATTTTCACTTCTGGATATGGGGGTTCTTGATTGGCCAGCACTCTGCCCCATACAGTATAGCCGGTCTAACTACCACTCTCTAGAATTTGCATTTAAGTTTTGATGGCACATTCTTGTCACGCAAGACGTCTGACGTTAATCTCCATTTCATCTTACCCCACCTCAATATGATGTGTGACATCCTCATCGATTTCTTCAGTCTCCTTGATAATGGACCCAAGGTATTTGTAACTCCCTCTCTTGGGGATGACTTGTGAATCGAGCCTCACGTCCATATTTGCTCCCTCCGACATATCTCTGAACTTTCTCTCCAAATACTCTGTCTTAGTCCTTCTCAATCTGAACTCTTTAAACTCTAGGATCTGTCTCAAAACCTCTAATTTATCGTTGACACCGCCTCCCATTTCGTTAATTAATACTGTATCATCTGCGAATTACATACACTATAAAACTAAACAAATTTGAATTATGAATGTGATGCAGAATGTTATTCTCCATCTTCTCTCATTTTCTCCTTCTCCTTCTCCTTCTCCTTCACATAATTTCACGAAAATGATGCACAACATCCCACGTGAATTTATTTTCCTCTCCAACAGAAGACTATAACAAGTAACTGAGTCACCGACCCATACTTTTGAACTTCTTTTGTCTGGTTTTATTTGTTTATATAATTTTTGTGTTATATTTGTTTATATAATTTTTGTGTTATATCACATCAATAAGAGGTTAAGTATTAGACGAGAACAATATAACAAGGTTAATGAGAAGGAACATGAGGATCAAGGAATTAGTTAAACAACCTAGGTGAATAGCAAATTCGAAAATAATGAGCTTGAATCATATTATCAAACTTCCACGGAGTTTCCTCAAATATATACCTGCTAAAGATTGACAATTGCTTAATAAACCAGGTGTTTTCTCTTCGATTTTCTTTTCAATTTTTGTTTTTGCAAAAACTAAAACTATTTCAAAATTATTTTTCGGGTTTTTAAAAAACTAAAAAAAACTCTACTGATATCTAGTTAAGAAATTGAAAATTAAGAAAAGTTTTTAAGTAATCATTTTACTTCTTTTTTTTGGGGGGGGTGGGGGGAGGGAGGAGGGGGGGGGATTGAGGGACAGAGTGAAATGTGAAGGTCGCATATATCCCAAATTCTGAAAATTCTCTATAATAGTTTAATTACCTGTACTTACGTCATATATTATTTGACATAATATCTTGTGGTATTTCTTAGAGTTTATACGCTTTATCAGCTTATATGATACCCTTTTTATTAATGTTAGGATGCTACAAATTGTTGTACACAATTCCAGTTGTAATACTATTATAAAACATTCGCGGCTTTTAAAAATATAATATCCAATCCACTTCAATATTCAAAGATGTGTATTTTTTAACTAACAAGCTGAGTTTTCAATCATTAACGTAATTTTTTTCATTAACACTAATAAAATCAAGAAGACAGATAAATTGTACGGGGTGAAATATGATATGACATGTGATCATCTAAAGGAAAGACACGTGGAACTCAAGACGGGGATGACCGAAGACCGAACGCAGTTATTCCACTTGTCACCGGAAGGGATAACGTTCATAAAGGTGTATTAAATGTTCTGCGCCCTGTAGATTCTAATAAGGAATATTCTGCAGCATTAAGAGCGACGACTCGTTACAAAGAATTTGGCATTTATGTTCATCGTTAAATCTTCATCAATGACCCTCATAATTGACCTTAAATGGAGAGCACAACCCTAGAACCTCCTTCCCTAGACACAGCTATAAATAGTGAGTCCAGTTATCATTGTAGAGGACACGCATTTTTTGGTTAAACTTACACTACATTCTATACAAAACTTATTACAATCTTACTTTCTTGCTTTTTGCTCCCATCATTGTTGTGCCTGGAAACCGTATTCCCGAACTATCATCTTTGTTGTTTCATATACATTTTAAGTCTAAGTATTGTATACTTCTTCAATTATTCCATTATTTCAGGATCAAACTAGTTTCACTTGTCTAGAAACCCGTATAAATCCAACTATACCGTTTTATGGGTAATCAGTTTGGTGCCTACCGTGGGGCCTAGACAGACGTGCAATTAAATTGATCCTTGCCTTTTTTACTAACGTGATTTGATTATTCTTAGAAAAAATCACAAAAAATGGCTGATAAAATTGTTATCAACACGCACAACCCTGAAATTCGAAGGGATCATTCGAGGATTCAATGAGTGACACCCACAATAAGGGGAATGATGCCACGACGGTGCCTGATAGGCAGTACCTTCGACAGGTTTGGGAGACAACTCCCGATGAAGCTGATGAGGAGTATGTCGTAGATGCGGTGAGGGTCCTGCAAGAGAAACATGCGATCATTCTAGGCTATATCATATGGCAGGATAAGGTTATGACGGAGCTGAAGCAGGCTCTATCAGGGGCTTCGAATAATGCAAACAGACGAGATCCAATTCCTCCACGTGTTCCCATAAACCAAACAACACAGAGAGTCGACAACAACACTCCTAGGGGTGAAATTGGCTCCGACGGGATTGGATGGAGCAAATCCAGTCTCAACAATGAGAACGACCGTTCAAGAATGAACTTTTACAGTTTATGAGGGAAGTAAATGCCCACATGGACCAAATCTCAGGTGCGCCACCAGCATTGAAAGGTCCGGACTCGAAGAAGTATACTCAATTGCCATACAAGTCAAGTGCAGCACCAGAGTTGATCCTGAAGCAGTTCAAAATGCTTGAAATGCCAAAGTATGACAGGACTTCAAACCCATAGGAGCATATTACAACCTACACAACGGCATTAAATGGAAATGATTTAGCTCCTCACGAAATCGAATCTGTGTTGCTAAAGAAATTTGGAGAAACTCTCACGCGGGGAGCTCTAATGTGGTATTCATTATTACCGAGCATTCCATAGATTCCTTTGAGATGCTCGCGGATTCTTTCATCAAGGCTCAAGCCGAGGCCAGAAAAGTACAAACTAGGAAGGTTGACATATTCAGGATCGCACAGGGAGAATCCGAATTATCACGAGAGTTCGTTACCTGATTCTAGAAAGAGTGAATGTTGCTCCTAGTTGTCCCGGATGAATGGACAGCTGAAGCATTCACAAAAGGATTGAATCCGAGAAGCTCAGACGCTTCTCGAAAGCTGAATTAGAGCCTTCTTGAGTTTCAAGCAACAACGTGGGTAGATGTCCACAAACGGTACGAGTCAAAGATAAGGATAAAAAATGACCAGTTCGGTTCTGCATCATCGGCCAAAGGATGGGAGAAGAGTATAGAAAAATCAAAGGATGATTACGACGCGGACAGACGAACTTTAAGGGGACGGTATGAAAATCAAATGTGACTCACAGCTGGTGGTAAATAAGGTCTACAGGATCTTTGATACCAAATAAGAACATATGCAACAATATGTGGTAAAGGTCCAGGTTCTTTTGTCACGATTCCGGGAGTGGTCAATTACTCATATCGCGAGGGAGGATAACGCAGAAACGGATGTATTAGCAAACTTAGGATCATCGACGGAAATGAAAAGATCAGATTCCGGGACACTAGTGCACCTAACAAACTCAGTCCTGGATACGGATGGCTACTATGAGGTAAATTCGACTAGTCTTGTCTAGGACTAGAGAAATGAAATACTCGACTATCTCGAGCACGGGAGGTTGCCCGAAGACCCCAAAAGCATCACGGGCGTTACGCGTTGTAACAACCCCGCCGGTCGTTTCGAGAGTCATAGCCTTGTTTCCCCCACTTTCTAATTCTTTTTTCTTTATAACATTATATGTATTACCGGATTCGTTAGTACGGATCCGGGGTGATATCAGGGTGAATTGAGACACCTAGTCTCTTACTTGGAAGCCTAAGTTGAAAAAGTTGACCGGATGTCGACTTATGTATAAACGGCCTCGGATTTGAATTTTGATAGTTTCGTTATCTCTGTTAGGTGATTTTGGACTTAGGAATGCGTCCGGAATATGATTTGGAAGCCCGTAATGGAATGAGCCTTGAATTGGTGAAAGTTGGAATTTTGGCGATTTTGGCCAGCAGTGGAAATTTTGGTATCGAGGTCGGATTTGATTTTTGGGAATTGGAGTAGCTTCGTGGTGTCATTTAAGACTTGTGTACAAAATTTAAGGTCAATCAGACGTGGTTTGGTATGTTTTAACGTCGTTTGTGGAATTTGGAAGTTTAGAAGTTCATTAGGCTTGAATCCTTGTGTAATCGGTGTTTTGATGTTCTTTTGAGTGATTCAAAGTTTTGACTAAGTTCTTATTCTGTTATATGACTTTTTGGCATGTTTGGTTGAGGTCCCGAGGGCCTTGGATGGAATTTGGGATGCTTCGGACTTGGTTTTGGATTTGGAAGAGCAACTGAAGTGCTGTTGTTGCTGGTGTAATCGAACCTGTGGAGTGGGAACCGTAGGTGCGAGCCCGCAGAAGCGAAGAAGGAACCGCAGAAGTGGTTATGTTCGAGTTTGTCAGAGGTTGCAGGTACGAAGATTTTCCCGCACCTACGATGGTCGCAGAAGCGGGCAGCTGGCCGCAGGTGCGAGAGTTAGCCCAGGTGCGATGAGTTCCCGCACCTACGATAGGCGCAGATGCAGTCATGGAGCCACAGCAACGGAACCTGGGATTTTAAGTGGAATCCGGACCTGCGAAGGAATTTCCACAGGTGTAGCATCGCAGATGCGACGGAGGTCCGCAGGTGCCAAAAGTCTGGCAGAAGCTTAAAAAGCAAGGGTTCGCGATTTTGGTCTTATTACACATTTGAGACTCAGACTTAGGCGATTTTGGAGAAGATTTTCGAGGGGATTATTGAGGTAAGATTCTTGAACTCGTTTTTTATCATAAATCTTATTTCCCCACTAATTTACCCACCTAATTAGCAAATTTTGAAGTGAAATTGGGGGTTTAGGGCTTGAGAATTGGAGAATGAATTTTTGGGATTTGGGTGACCAAATGATGTCGGATTTTGATGAATTTAGTATGGTTAGACTCGTGAGTGAATGAGCTTTCGAGTTTTGTGACTTTTGTCGGATTTCGAGACGTGGGCCGAGGGGCTGGTTTGAGCCGATTTCGGATTTGGGTTATAATTTAGTAATTTTCTTGTGGAATTGATCCCTTTGGCCTATATTGATCATCTCGTACTATTTGTGGCTAGATTCGGAGCATTTTGAGACCGATTCGAGAGGTAAGGGAATTTTGGAGTAGGATTTCCGCGTAGTTGAGGTAAGTAACAGTCTTAAATATGGTCTTGAGGGAATGAAACTGCTAAATTTGGTATGATGTGACTATTTGGAGGTGACGCACATGCTTGGTGACGGGCGTGTGAGCGTACACCGTGAAAGATTGTGACTTGGTCCATCCTGTGAGACTGTAAAGTTGAATAGCCTATTGTTGCTTATATGCATTTGTTGTCTCCTAGAAATTTGATTGCCTTTCATGTTAGAAATCATGCTTAGGATATGTACCTGCTTATTGTTATTGTACTCAGTGGTAGCATTTCTTGTATATTATACCTCAGTCTCTGATATCCCCTGTTGATACATTATAGCATTCTGATTGAGCTGATTCCCTTGCATTACTGAGGGCCGTGCGACTAGAGAGGTTCATGACCGAGTGAGGCCGAGGGCCTGGTTGTGAGGTATAGATACTGTAGCACTTGAGTTTTCCGTGCGAATTATGATATTTTTACTTAGCACGTGAGTTGTCCATGCGGATTGTGATATAATACTGTAGAACTTGAGTTGTAATTGTGGATCTTGATATGATACAATAGCACATGAGTTGTCCGTGCAGCACGTGCGTTGTCCGTGCAGATTATAGCGCTTGGGCTGTAGGAGCCCCTCCGGAGTCTGTACACCCCCACTGAGCGCAGGTACCTATTGAGAGTGTGTATTGAGGGCTGAGAGTCGAGTGTTTAGATATTGAGAGCTTGAGTGACTGTACCTTGAGAGGTTGCATCTGTCTTCTTTGTTGCTGCATTTTAGCTGACTCATGTTTACTTTCATTGTTGAAAAACTTATTGAAATGAACTGTATTGTATAGCTCATCACTGCTTATCAGTTCTTTATTTGTTTTTGTTACTTGCTGAGTTGGTTGTACTCATACTACACCCTGCACTTCATGTGCAGATCCAGGTGTGTTTGATCACGAAGATTGTTGAGTTTGTGTGGATCGAGTATCGGAGACTACAAGGTAGCTGTCATCCACAGAACTTGTCTCTCCTTCTATGTTTTCATTCTTTTCTTTATTGACACTTAGACACTGTTTGTATTAGACTACCTATCTAGATGATCATGCCTTGATGACACCCCGATGTTTGGGGATATCTTTCCGCATTTTGTTTTGAATTCAACTCTGATTTTTATGAAACTTTCGGGTATCGAAAAGCTTTGTCTTATCATTTTTATGAAATATTGAAGTACTTTGAAACGTCGGCTTGCCTAGTACTATCGATAGGCGCCATCATGATAGATTAGATTTTTGGATCGTGACAAGTTGGTATTAGAGCCTAGGTTACATAGGTCTCATGAGTCATGAGTAGGGTTAGTAGAGTCTTGCAGATCGTTACGTAGCTCCTGCGTTTTTTAGCCCAAAGGGCATTACATTGTAACAATAAGTTCCATCCTTAGTGATAAAATAAGTTTATTCTTGGTCTTCTGGGTCCATCTGGATTTGATTGTACCCATAATAGGCGTCGAGAAAGTTAAAGATCTCGTGGCCGGTCGTGGCATCGATCATACGATCGATGTTAGGCAGTGGAAAAGAGTCTTTCGAACATGATTTTTTCAAGTCCTTATAATCTACACACATTCTAAGTTTGTTCCCCTTTTGGGGACTACGACCACATTAGCTAACCATTATGGATATCTTACTTCCTGAATGGGCCCTATTTTGAGAATTTTGGTTACCTCTTCCTTTATGAAGGCATGCTTTACCTAGGACTGGGGTCTTCTCTTTTGCTTTATCGGTCTGAACTTGGGATCCAGGCTCAGCCGATGAGTTGTTATCTCTGGTGGGATTCTTGTCAAGTCTAAATGGGACCATGCAAATAAATCCATGTTATCAATAAGAAATTGAATGAGTTTTTTCCTGAGTTCGGGGGTCAAACTCGTTCCTAGGTATACCTTTCATTTGGGCAGATACTCAATCAGTATCACCTCTTCCAGCTCCTCGACTGTTGACTTGGTCGGGTCTGATTCTTCGGGAACAACGAAAGTTCGAGGGGTAAGAAAATCCTCTTCTTCTTCTTCTTCGATTACCTGTTTCTCCGATTCGCTCGAGGCTGGGGACGGTGATTGCTATTTGACCGTCCACTTATCTTTAGTTCTCAATTTTTCTGAAGTCGAAGGTGTTGGTATCGACGTCACCTCGTCAATCGTAAACATTTCCTTTGCGGCGTGTTGTTCCCCGTAAACTGTTTTCACTCCATCCGTCGTCGGGAACTTCACCATTTGGTGAAGGATCGATGGCACTGGTATCATGTTATGGATCCAAGGCCTTCCGAGCAGTGCATTATATCTCATGTCGCCTTCGATGACATGGAATTTTGTATCCTGGATAGTTCCAGCCACATTTACTGGTAGGATTATCTCCCCCTTCATTGTTTCACTATCCATGTTGAAGCCGTTTAAGACTCGAGGGACAGGTACAATTTGGTCCTGCAGGCCGAGTTGCTCTACGACCCTCGATCTGAAGATATTCGCGGAGCTACCTTGATCCACTAAAACACGCTTAACTTGAAATTTATTTAATAAAATGGAAATTACCAGGGGCGTCGTTGTGTGGCTGAGAAATGCCTTCCGTTTTTTCGTCATTGAATGATAAAGTGTCATCGGGCACATAGTCTCGAGTCCATTTCTCTCTGGTGATTGATACCTTAGTGAGTTGAATATTCCCCCTTTGTGGGATGTTGACCCCGCCGACGATCATGTGAATAACATGCTGAGGTTCTTCTTGCACGTTTTTTTGGTTGGCGTCTCTTTATCAGAAGTGATATTTAGCTCGATCACGGAGGCCTACAATCTTTGGTCCTATTTCCATGTGTTCCATGATATTTACATATTAAATTTGGGTTCCTTTGAGCAGGATCATTTTGTATCGGTGTGGGCCACCTAGTACCTTTGATTCTTCCGATAGTCGATACAATCCCAGATGCATCGATGCTGAAATTGTACTCCGATAATCGAGGTGCTTCTATGGGATCTGTATATTTGTCGAAGCCGATTTTACTCGTAAGTCCCCGAGAATTTTGCCCTCTGTCAATCATTCGATCGTCCCGAGCGGAATTGTGTCTCGGAGTGTTATTCCTCTGATCCGCAACATATGACTGGTACCGATCTTTATTCGGCCTTAATTCTCTATCACCAGCTCTCTGACTTTTACCTGTCGACTGGTTTGGGTGTACTGAACCTGAGGGGACTGCCAATTGGTCATCCTCGACCCTAATCTTTGATTTATATCGGTTGTGAACATCCGCCCAAGTCACAGCTGGGTACTCGATCAAATTCGGTTTCAACTGGCGTGATGATATCGAACTCCGTTCATTTAATCCTTGGGTGAAAGCCTGAACTGCCCAATCATCAGTGACTGGTGGTAACTCCATGCGTTCCATTTGGAATCAAGATACGAACTCCCTTAGCATCTCGTTATCCCTTTGCTTCACTTTGAAGAGGTCTGATTTTCTTGTTGCAACCTTTATGGCCCCAGCATGTGCCTTTACAAATGAATCTGCCAACATGGTGAATGAATCGATAGAATTTGGTGGCAAGTTGTGATACAAAATCATAGCTCCCTTCGACAGGGTCTCCCCGAACTTCTTCAGAAATACAGACTCGATTTTCTCATCCTCCAAATCATTCCCTTTTATGGCGCACGTGTAAGAAGTAACATGTTCATTTGGGTCAGTGGTCCCGTTGTATTTAGGTATATCAGGCATACGGAACTTCTTTGGGATCGGCTTCAAAGCCGCACTCGGAGGGAATGGCTTTTGTACAAACTTCTTGGAATCTGTTCCCTTTAAGATTGGTGGTGCCCTGGTATCTGATCAACTCGGGAGTTGTAAGTTTCTACCTTCTTATCTTTGGCCTCGATTTTCTTTTCTCCCGATTCTATTCTCTTAGTGAGCTCCTCAAGCATCCTCCTTATAGTAGGATCGGTTGTTGTAGTGTCATCACCCGATCTTTCAGGTACTGGCTCTGTACGGCAAGTAACCTCATTTTTTACCCTATTTGGTGCCCTGCGCTGATTTTACAACTGAGCAATGGAATTTTGTTGAGCTTGAATCATTTCAAATATTACTTGGAGCCTGAATCCTTCATCTCCTCTGCCCTGTGTACCTCGACCGTCAGTTCGACCCTCTCTGTGTACACTTCCTTCGGGGTCTGCGCCTAAATCCGCATTCAAAGCAACATGCGAACTGACATCAACCGGGTTGACGAACGGTTCTCCTTCGAGGTCAACCTGTGGCACCTCAATTCCCGGAGCGATAACATTCTCATTTTCTCCGTGGAGTCTGAGGCCGTTGTCGCCGTGTGAAGCTGTGTTTTGTGAGTTTGACATGATTCAACCTGAAAATAAAATTCTTGACAAGAAACAAGTGTAAAATAGTGTGTTTTACCAGAATTAGCACTGAACAGTCACTATTATTCTTAGTCCCACGGTGGGCGCCAAACTGTTTATCTCGAAATACGAGTAACAATTAAACTTACAATGTGGTTATAAGGATATGTGATATGATTCAATACCAATTGATAAATGATGAAATAAATAAAGGAATTAAGCGATTAAAATAAATCGTACCAGTGTTGTTGCAAGTTATCAACCTCGATTTGGAACAGGCTCGAGATCAAGCGTTAAGAACAGTAAGAACAATAAGAACAGTGGTGAAATATAAGCAAGTAAAAGAACAACGTATTGTTATTTCTTCGTAAATGTATATCCCTACAAATGAACAGGGTTCGTCTTTATACAGTAGAGGAATCCCAAAAAAAGGTATAACTCTAATTTCGGAAGTAAAATCTATGATTGATGTTAATAACGTACACAGTTCCGACATTCCTGAGACTCCCGTCGAGATTTGTGGTCGATCGTTGATATCTCGCTATTTTGTTGTTTGATGTCGGTCATACCCGATCTAGATCCTTCGGTCTTCGTGTCTTCGAACTCGAGCTCGCTCTAGTATGAACTTAATCTCGAGGCACACCTGCGAGCCCATAAAATCGGTCATCCTCGATTTTAGCCATATATATATATATATATCAGTACTCTCATTTATAAATTTACATAATAATACCAAATAAATATTTATATATTTAAATATTTTCTAATTAGTAGTTTATTTACCATCTCTCTAAATTCAATTAATGCAATATACCTTTCAAAACATAATAATATTTTTTGTGCGCAGTGCAACTATAATGATTAGAAAAATTTTATATTATATAAGTGAGACAATTAAATTTTGCACCACACCTTAAAATTAATATTCTTTAAAATAGTTATGATGAAGAATGTGAACTAGTATCAAAGTGATTCTATAACAATCACTCTTCGTGAGATAACAAAAATTATTACAAGAACGGATGAAAATATCAAAATTATGGCTAGATGCAAGGAAGCTAATTGCCATGTTAACTCTTAAATCATGTAATGTATATAATACAATCGAGCAAAATAGCTAATCAAATTTACCTTTACTTGCATAATATGAGCAACTTGAACCGACTTAGCAATTAGTAATTAATTAATTATAATAATAAATTATTAGACAAAAATAATTTGAAATAATAAAATCTTTAATTGATATGAGCTAGAACGCCTTATTTACGGAATGTAATTACTCTAACAATCTCTACAAAATTTATAAATATGTCAATTATTAAACTGATAATCGTACATGAAACATGATAAATAAATTATACAATTGATAACTCTTTAATTTGCAATTGTCTATAATGAATAAATGAATGTATATTATCAGGTAACTTTAAGAAGAGCTTGAAGATTAGAAAGTTTATCTCAAGTCACAAGTAAATTTTCATGTCAGACGATTATATTAACAAAATTTTATGATAAAGAACATAGAATACTTTCTACTTTTATAGAAGTATTCAACCCCTTATTCTAAAGGGTTTTAGTTTTATAATCATAGAACATTGAATCTAGTTCTTTTTCTTTTTTTAATTCAACGGCAATTTATATTACTTGCTGAAAACATAAATCTAAAGTGATAATTCGGAGTTGAAAGTGGTCGAAAGTTTTACCTAAATATTTAAAAATAATTGAGGTAAGTTTTTTGGACTCATTAACTCGATTATAGGTGATTAAAGACCTTAATATCAGTATTTAATTCATGAAAATCAGTAGAAAAAGGTGGAGTTAGGGCGTCACACGAACTCCGATTTTAGCATTCTTTATATGTACGGACTCGTGAAATGATGAAGGACAGTTTGGTATAAAATTTATCGAGTTCCAAGATGCGGGCCCGAGGGTCAGATTTTGGCTAATTTCGGGTTTTGAGCTAAATTGGTACTTTTCAATTGGAATTCATTCCTTTAGCATAATTTGATGATAAAGATCTGATCATTATAGATTTGGAGCGCTCGGAAGTTGATTCGAGAGGCAAGCGGGTTGCAGAGTAGCTCTTCGGGCTAGTTTAAGGTAAGTAATGTCCTTAAATCCTGTCCTGAGGGTATGAAACCCCGGATTGCATCCTTTCACAGATTTTGGAATGCAAAGATTGGAAATTTGGAAATATATTCCTTTTTAGGCAACTATTGAGCTGTGAACCCGATTTTAAAGCATATGCTTAATAGTATTGATATATTTTGATATAATTTGGGCTGCAAGCCATGTTTGGGGCCTAGTGTTGATCTGTTTACCCCATGGGGACTGTTTTTACTATTTTCCTCACTTGATATGCTATGATTTTCACTCAGTATTTTCTTGATAATTTTTTTGACACTCAGAGTATTTTGATATTATTTATTGAAAATGAAACACTGTTTTGGGTCGAGAACCCGGTATAATGATGGCCCGAGTGGCATGTTGAGAGTGTCTGACTGAGTGAAGTCGCGGGCCAATATTGTGAGGATGTTATGATACGAGAGAGGCCGAGGGCTAATATTGTGAATGATTTATGCCATGATATGGCTGGCCGAGGGTCAATATTGTGAGTGATCTATGCCATGATGTGGCTTGTTATAGCGCTTGGACTGTAGGAGCCCCTCCGGAGTCTGTACACACCCCCAGTGAGCGCAGGTACCTACTGAGTGCCAGTGATGCCCGCGGGGCTGATACTGAGTGACTGCGAGGTTGCCCACTGGGATGATACTGAGTGACTGTGAGGTTTCCCGCTGGGCTGATACTGAGTGACTGTGAGGTTGCCTGCTGGGCTGATACTGAGTGACTGTGAGGTTGCCCGCTGGGCTGATACTGAGTGACTGTGAGGTTGACCGCTGGGCTGATACTAAGTGATGGTGAGGTGCCGAGGGAAATTGTTACGAGAAATGACTATGGCCCGAGGGGCAGATTGATGATGATTTTACTGAGTTTTTGACTGTGATTCACTTTGTTTTTCAAACTGATTTTTTTACTGAGAGTTTTATTGAGATATTTTGAAATTATACTTGTTTCAAAGGATTTCTGGAAATTGGTTTTCGAACTTATGTATTTGATGAATACTTTATGGTGACTTGGTGTTTTACTATTTTTGTGAATTGATGTATCTATGTTGTGTGTTTCTTATTTCTCAGACTGTGATTTAATTTTATTACCACTGAGTTGGCGTACTCATCATTACTCCTTGTACCTCTGTGTACAGATCCAGGCACTAGCGCGGAGCAGTAGTCATTCTCGTTCACTTTCAGCAGATTCACGGGATTTCGAGGTAGCTGTCCAGCGTCCGCAGCTTCTTCATTTCCCTTCTTCATATAGTATTAGTATTTGATTCATAGACATTTATTAAGACATTAGTAGAGTTATTTTATATCTTAGATGCTCATGATCATTGACTCCAATCTTGGGAGGATTGTTTAGGATGTTAGATTGTTATTGGGGCGTAAAGACTTAGAGAAATTAGTTTATGCTTTGTTGTTGCTTGTTATTGATTATTGAAATATTACAATAAAACAGATGGGTAGTTATGTGATGGTTGGCTAGCCTAGTTCCAATATAGGCGCCATCACGACCTGGTAGGATTTGGGGTCGTGACAAGTTGGTATCAGAGCCCTAGGTTGCATAGGACTCAACGGTCATGAGCAGGTTTAGTAGAGTCTTGTGGATCGGTACGGAGACGTCTGTACTTATCTTCGAGAGGCTGCGGAACCCTTAGGAAACATTCCACATTCTTGAATTCTTATCGTGCAAATCTATTTATTCAGCCAAAAGCGTAACTCTTTGAATTCCTTTCATGTATTCGAATGCGCACACGAGCACTTGGTATCAGTTGTGCGTCGGTGGCTTGTGACTTCTATGGGTGAAATGTGATTTTTTTAACATGTCAATAATGGTCCAGTCGGAAGGACTTGAGGCCGTATTTTATCTATGGCTTGAGTGTTGAGATTTCATTTGTGTGAGCACATATGTTGGGGGACTTGTATGTCCATTTGTGTCCTTATTGATGGAACTTTGTGACTAGGTGACTATGTGGTGAGTGTGATTGATAGTTAGATATATTCAAGTTGTTTGATTGTGACCAGAATGAATTGGCGGGAGATGTGGCAAGAACCATTGATTATTTGACTTATGTATTGAGTTAGAATATGGCTTCGAGTTATGAGTATTGAAGGACCTCTCGTGTAGTTTAGTTGTTGAGTGAAGTGGATTTTCCTGTTGAGTTCTTAATTCGGTGATGTCTTTTAAGCTGACCAATGCCCTGGCAGCGTTTATGTACTTGATTGATGGTGTATTCAGTCGTGTCATAACTTATTTGTTATTGTATTTATTGACGGCATCTTGGCGTACTCACGTAGCCAGGGGTAGCATACCCACCAGTTGATGATGGTATTATAAGAATCCAAGGAGGAGAAGCTCTAAGCAAAATTCTCCAAGCGAAAACTTTTGGCTCAGTCCAGTAGAATTCTTAGGACACGTGGTGTCCAGTAAAGGTATCCATGTGGTCAGACGAGTGGGAGTAGAGCTTCCAGAAGCTCAAGAATTCCTTGACCACAACTCCAGTGTTAGTATTGCCATCAACTTCATATTCTTATACCGCTTAATGGGATGTTTTGGGGGCAGGCAGTGGTTGTGTTCTAATGTAGGAAGGTATAGTAATTTCATGATAGCTATGATTTTCGAAAGTGTATAGGGAGATATCGTTTTGAGGTTAAGCAGGCAGGGGTATCTCCTGCGGGTTGTCCTGAGGTGTGTGACCCCTATGTTTATCTGTAGTAAGTTCCCCCTATGAGTAGATAAAGTATGTTGTAATTTGAGTTTAGATCGCTTGTGGGAGTTGGCGTGACCATTACAATGGTGGATGCGAGATTTGCATTCAATTTGAGTGTTAGATGGTTTGGGTCATATAAGCTTATGGAGGATTTACTTGAACCTCACCACAGTATGGTGGCAGTGATAGTGTATAGGCATCGTGAGTTAGTATTTTTCTTGATCTTGGCTTTGAGCCAAGTGGGGGAGACCGTTAATGATAAGTTGATTTCACGATTATGTGTTGTATTGGTTTCGGTTCGAGGTATGTTGGTGAATCAGTTATTGCCCTGCAGAGGTGGAGTCTGGGAATGGCTCGAGTAACGGGAAATTCTTCGATACAAGTTGTAATGTACTTCACGGATAATGGAATTTATTGAATGATTAAGTTGTATTGGTAAGTATAGTGTGTGAAATGTATGAGTGTGCTTGTTGCTTCAAAGGTGTGAATTACTTTCCTAGTATGTAGTTTGCAAGCAGGGTCAGGTCGTTCTGTTTACTTGGTTAGTGCAATTGAAATTGCGTAGAGTAAATGACGTTCGAGAATGGTTCAGACGGATTCAAGATTATATGTAGCAATTGAGGATCTTCAAGGTGTGAGAAGGGCTATAAATGAGATTTACGGAGAAGGTGTCAAGGCTTGTGGTGTATTTGCATTATCATGGATTCTATCCATCAATATCAGTGAAGTGAAGGTAATGACTTTAAATTCACAGGAAGTCTCTCCAGGGTAAGTATTTCTATTGTGGTGCATTTGGGGATAATTGAGAGAGTATTCAGCGGCTTATGAGTCTATGACGGTCTATGTTATGCTCGGGTTTCGTCTGGTGAGTCTGGATTGAGAATTGTGGTATTAGGGCAAGATGAGGTATCAATTTGAAGGTGAGTCAGAAGTAACTTGAATAAAAAGGACAGCTTGGTAGTAGGTCAGATCGGGATGATAAGGGATATGATTAGTTATGTGGGTGTTGAAGTAATAAGTTATTACAGGTGTTTCTTGGCAATTCTCTTGGAATTTGGTGGCATGCGTAGCTTGGTTGAGTAGAAGGATGCAGTCCTGGCGGTTTGGTGTTGCACAAATGTGATTCGGGAGTTCTTGATGGTTTCTACCACGATTAGAGATGTATATTTCCACTAGCGTGAGGGCCATGTGATGTATAGTGATTTTGCTTCTAGATGGGATCAAATGGAAAGTTCTTGGTTGGTTGGGTACGTAGTTGTTTGTGGCTAGGAAGGGAGCATGAATTTCTCATATTTATCATAGGATTGCATGGCGTATGCAGTATTTTGGTGTAAAATGGAGAGTGGAATATGTGAGGTCACGGTTCAGTTCTAGAAAGAAGGTTAGAACTGGCAGTTTCAGATGATTAGGTAAAGGATACCACTACTAGGTGGCTGGATGAGAGTATACATTTATAAAGGACAATGTGTTTAAGGCAATGTGTTTGAATAAGGATGCTTCATTGGTGTTACTATGCTTTCTTGTTGGATCAACTGCTGGTATTCAAGGTCTCTTGGTGACACAGAGGAATTATGGGGGTATCCATCGCGTAATGATAAAGTATTAAGGGCGTGTTATATATTTTAGTGGTGGAATTGGGATTAGATATAGTAATTGGTGCGCCTCATGGATTTTGAGATTGGGAGTTTTCATGAACTTATTATTTTTGTAGTTGTGAACTACGAGGATGCGAGCAAAGTTAGTCAGGTATTAGTATATGTCATGATTCAGTCACTATGAACCTTTGGAGAGTTATCTACCTGTTGTGGATGACTAGAGTTAATTTGGAATATAATTATTGGAAGGCTAGTATGGGTGTGTGTTCTACACTGAGTCAGAATTGTTAACCACAAATTGTTATTGTTGAAGGATGTACCATTTGATTGTCACTGAGCTTATTCGTGTTTTGGAGTGATCTATGAGTTACCTTT
>ML404594.1:18760-41223 GCA_005239525.1 Nicotiana knightiana | reverse complement strand
ATTATCAGTTGAGTTGAAAGAAATACAAAATTCTGAAACATAGTCAATTTTCTTTAAAATTTTAATTTTAAATAAGGAGCAATTTTTTTAATTGGTATTATGTCGGATAATTTTGAATTAGTGGATGAATGAATTTTGAATAGCGAATGGTTAGAAAGAGGAGAAGTAAGAATTCATCATTGTTTCCTCTCTTTGGTACGCCCACAAGGTGGAGCATTCCTCAAAAGCAAGTGTTTCATGGGTTAGGTAAATAGCGCAGAAGTTCTTTCCTTTCTATGACAGGAAGGGCCACGTGTTTGGGGAAACCTCCCTTGCTAAGAAATCGTTTTCCTAACGGCTAAAAGTTGTGATCACTATAATAATTTAGGGTTTTGGAAGCTAGACCACGCTAGGAAAAGACAAGTTTAACCATATACTCGATAAATGAGATAGTTTGACTCGACACGAAATTTAAGAAAAAAATAAAAATTTTAAAATTTATGTCTTAAAAGCTTAATGAGTAAAAGTTTTGTGAGACAATGAAATTTGTATGGTTATAAAAGCTTTTCATTAATATTAAAATATAAAATGAAGAGTTTAAAATTAAATTATTTTCAAATTTAGAATTATATAAAAAAAATACCTCATCTAATTTGAAAGAGATAGAAATATTATATTTATTTGTGGCATCTTTTTGTGTTTCAAAAAATCAGATGAACTACCTTTTGTACTAGTATTTTAAACATGATACGGAAAATATACTCTACAGGAATAGCGGCTGTTTGCTTAAACAGCAACAAGGCCTTAATAGTCTATCTGTACCGATTGAATGTACGGATGATTTCACGTGAAAAAGGTTTTAAGTTAAGTTTATTTATTAACAGTGTAGTAAAGTACTATTACTTAAAGAGAATTTAGACTTCACAATTTGAAATACAAACGAGCTAGTAATCTGAAAGAAAAATAATAGTATCTCACAATTAATTTAACTACAAGGTAATGCGAAAATTATTTGTACATATTATAAGCATATACGAAATTTAATTTCTTTTACATTTAAAAATAGATTGGACAATTTTAGACGAGTGTTGAGATATAGGTCATGATTCGATTTTTGTAAAAAAATAGATATTCTGGTGTACTAAATTCTCGTTATGTGTGAAACTCAAATAAGAGTCAGATCACAAAAATCTATTATTTCGAAATATGAAAGATTAATTTCTCTTTTTGAGGATCTAACAATTTCTTTTTTCCCCTTTCCCTATCAGGAAACTCTACACATATATATGCAACGAGTTTTAATTCGAGTTAGAGGTAACAACGACAACACAATTATTCATTATGTTAATCGTGCGAAGGATCTTATTCTATAGTACTCACAGTTTAATTTTAATTTAACAATGTAAAGCTGATAATTGGGAGTTACTAAAGAAATAAGTAGTAATACTTTAGGACAATCATTCGAGGGAGTAGAGAAATGGATTAGTAGTTAAATTTTTTTCTTCATGGAGAGTAGTAGTTATGTGGAATTGGTTCGAAAATTTGTGATTCATGTGAAAGGTGAGGCGAAATCACAAACTTGATTAATGAAAACGACTAAACCCCTTCTAAATTAAATCAAGTGCCAACATTAATAATTGAGCTAATAAGAAATTAATATAAGTCAATATATCCTTGGACCGCCTCAATCAGTGTCACTTTAACTTAACAGTAAAGTACTTATAATTCCTGTCACAAAAATTAAATTAAATATATAAAATAAGAGGAGAATTTAGAAGTACTGGAGAGCGTCCTCTTCCTCTACGGAAGATCTATAAATACCCTCTCATACATTCAAACATTTTCCATTCCAACAAATCAAAAACATTTCCTTCCCATCTATCTCCCTCTCTTTCAAAGCATCAAATCTTTCGCAAAATCCTTTTTAAAAAAAAAAAATGGATCAAAATTTGCCAATTATAGCAAAGAAATTCTGGAACATAGTACGAGTAGCTTTCTTCATGCTGAAAAAAGGCATTTCAAAGAGAAAATTTATGCTCGATTTCAACTTATTTATGAAGCGTAGCAAAATTGCTAGCAAAGCCGCAATTCATAATCTCATGTTCCACCACATGACCCATCAAAGGTCTAATTCCTCACCTTCCGCCGTTTCGCACGTGGGAGATCTCTCACACGCTCCCCCCGATGAGTATGAGTTCAGTTGCAGTAACAGCCCAGCGCACCCGACTTTTCACCTTCCATTCAACTTCAACCTCAACAAGCGGAGCAAGCACCACGCGCACCATTTCCACGCGCCGTCCACCACTGACGACGACGTTCTTATGATGAATGCAGCTGTTGTGAAGGCTTTGGAGATGCTTCAGAATGATAGTTCTTCGCCGGCTAATAATTTGCCGGGTTTCGGGAGGACTCCGACGGTGAGGCAGTTGAGGATTACCGACTCGCCTTTTCCACTGAGAGACGTTGAAGATGATAGCCATGTTGATGAGGCGGCTGAAAATTTCATTTCAAAATTCTACAGGGATTTGAGGCGGCAAGCTTCTCCTGCTGCTAATTGATGCAATTGTATACAATACTATAAGTATTTCTTTCATATGCATGTGGATGATGGCCATCAATGCAATAAAGAACGAAGATTTGGAGCACTATGAAGATTGTATATGCTTATTGCATGTATAAATTTCTGTTTTCGTGGGAGTTTTTTTTTTCTTTTTCTTTTTGAGGTATTTTTGAAATTTTCAAAAAGAAAATAGTACTTAGTACTAGTATATAGATGTGATGAAATAATTTTCCATTTATTCTTTTTATCATTTTTGTTTTTTTTATAATGCTATGTAATGCTCAGAGTCTTAAGTCCTGACTTGAATCCAATAATTTTCTTTTGCTGTCGTTAATTCTGTTCCTGAATGCTCGTTAGTTGCTGCTCTTTAATCTTTTTAATTCGGAAGCAAAAAAAGCAATAAGTAAAAGTTGAAAGTATATATACTACATATTACAGTTAGAATAAAGTGAAAACAGTGTTGGTAAGTTAAAAATTATTCGTTCCTTCGAGCTTAAGTGAAATATAAAGCTTAAGTTTTAAAATATAATTAGTTCAATGTTAAAAATTTTAAAAAACTCATAAAATTTTAATCTTGAATCGTCCCTATCAACATGTATATACAACTCCTATTAGTTAACTTCATGAATTACAAAACCATGATTTACTCCGTGGAGAGGGGGAAGTCGCTTTTAGATTACGGTTTAATTAAATCTATAATTTTTAATATATATATATATTAAAATTAATTATATTTCAATAAATATTAGATCTGAACACATAAGTTTAACAATATCATGAATTTAATACTTAAAATCTTAAAAATTAAACTAATTAAATTTAAATCTTTTATCTGTTTCTGACATGTGAGTATCACTTAGATGCTTCACAGTTCATTATTTAATTAGTCAAAACCCTAATTGTAACATGGAATCTTATTGTACTTTGTCAACGGAAATTTATGCCCCAGCGGAGACACTGATATGGGGCGGAATTGACCGATGTGAAATCCACCCACTCCAAAATCACAAATAATTCTGGAGTTTTAACTTTATTTTGTTTATGTAGTTATTATGGTGTTTTATAAAGCAAGTCCATTACTTTTAAGGTGGGTTCTAACGGCACTTGCTTTCTTTGTTGTTTTTGACGTGTGTTTATTCCTAAAATTTGAGTAACAATCAAACTTATATTGTGATTTTAAGGATATATAATTTAATTCAATATTAATTGATAAATAAATAATTAAATAGATAAATAAGACAATAAAAATCAAATCAGTATGCAAGCATAGCCTCGACGTCGATTTGAGACAGTCTCGAGGTAGGGTAGTAATAACAGTAAAGAGTGGAACAACAATAATGAACAGTAAGTGAAGTAAGGGGCATAACGAATGTATGAATTCTTATCAGTGAATAAAAATGATGATGCTCACAAGTGAATGTGATCCCTTTTTATATAATAGAGGAATCCTAAATAAGGTACAATTTTAATTACAGAAGTAAATCCCATGATTGGCACCGATAAACGCTTTGATTTGATCTGTTCCGAGATTTTCACCGTGATCTTCGACCGGTTACTGATATCTCGCTATTCCGTTATTATGCCTTACTCGAAGTCAGTCATGCTTGGTCTCGATTGTTGTTGGCCTCGATCTCAACACTTCGATCTCCAGGCTTGATGTCCTATCTTCGAGCTCGAGTCCGACCCATTACGAGGCTACCCTCGGGGCAACTCCCCTGTCTCGATCAAACAACGAAATCAGGTATGCCCGATTTCGACCGTATACAGATAGTCCCCTTATTTTTTGGAGTATAACGAGAATAAACGAACTTGAGACTTCGATTTAATACCTCGATCAATTATGACAGCATCCTCGTGACGTAAGCGACAAAGGCGATTGAAGCGCCTCGCGTCTGCACAATTTCCAAGGTCATTAACTAATGCTAGTTGATGGTCGACCACCAGTGTTTTCAAATCGTCAAAGTGGCTATTATAAATAGATCATCTTCATAATCTTCTCAAACATTACTTTTAAAACTTCTTCTAATCTCCAAAAGCTCTTTTACTCCCTTCAAGCTTATCAACTTTGTCGGTTTCCTTTCGCCAATCTCTTCTTAAAACACAAGTTCCACCTTCTTCTTTCTTAGACCTCATATAACAATGGCAAAAACATCAACAAATCATTCCTCAAAAGGAAAAGGCCTCCTCGTCGCGGCCAGCCGACCGGTGACAAAACGCTGGTGGAGCCCCGCATCAAGGAGTGCATTCCCGGGCCATGCGAATTTACTTCTGATTTTAAAGTCAAAAAACCCTCTTCGATTCCTGGCAGGTGCGAGCCCACGTCGAGATACATATGCTCTATATCTGAAGGCGATCTTTAGCAGATGAAAAAAGATTGTCATTGGGAAAACAAAGAAGTGGTGATTCCTACCCCCGAGGAGGATATTACCACTCATGTGAAAGGGTTCTTAAGTGTGTATACTTACCTTTTCACACTGGGTCATGTCGATCCCGTCATAATCCACTACTGTTGCCAATACCGCATAACCCTAGGCCAAATCCACCCTTCTTTTTGGCGCATTGTTATTTTGCTTCAGTTCTTCACGAGCAAGGTCGAGGGGATGTCTTTCACACTCGATCATCTCATTAGGCTATACAACCCCTGTCTTTATCGAGGCAGATTAATAAGGCTTCATCGTCGGGCACCGAAGGTGCTGTTCTCGAGCATAAACGAGGACAAAGATCGAGGATAGATTGGCCGGTTTGTCCGAGTCAGAACTTCTGACTTAATCCCGACCGAGAAGATGCCATTCCCTAGAGAATGGAACATGAAGCGTAAGTACATACCCACCGAAAGTGTTTGATGATTGCCTTGCTTCTTTTACCCTTTCTCATCTATATTCTTCCTCATCGTGTAGCGGCCCCTCGGTTGCCGGTGCAATCCCGAACCTTGCAGAATGTCTTCGGCAACTGGCCTCGACCTCTTCGTATGCTGAACTCTCGTGGTGCGATTTGGACGAGGGCCGATAGGAGGCCAAAAATCATGGTAAGTTCCTCTACCTGTGTTTGATGCTTTCCTGTGAAATGTTTTACTCTTACTCGATTTCCTCCCATACAGGTCTTGGAGATAAGACTGTTATGAGGCCGCCTCCACCCGGGGAAGAGGAGGTTCCGAACCGACCAAAGATAAGAAGAGGATAAGGGCATCGCCTCCTGACACTCCAAAGCCTAGGAAAAGCAAGGCTCAAAAATCGAACATCGATCCCGCCGTTCTGCCAGCTGATATAGTCCAAAATCTATGAGAGAAAGACGAGGAGGGAGAAGATGCCAACTGCCTGCTGGTGGCTCGGAAGAGGGGAAGCGTCGAAGCTTCAAAAATAGCTGATCTGGTGACGGTCGAGGAGGCTCATCTTCGGACCGAGGGGATCTCGGAGGATGGTCCGAGCAGAGTCCCTGAGTCATCAGGTGTTGATGATGCCTTCCGATGTGATGAGCAAACCAGCGGGCGTGCTCGAAGGTTCCAGTTCTGAGGCCCTTAAAAAAAAGAGTGCCCCAAGTGACTCGTTTGGGGAAATTAATATTGACGACTCGCCGCCCAATCCCACGTTTATTGAAGGGATATTTCGGGATGCTCGGTGTATAGGGACCCCTGTAGCGGGGACGACCCACGAAGGGGATGACATATTCTGTGGTTTCTTTATGGGGGTCGATGATGTTCACGACCTGGATGCAATGATCATTTTTGATGAGGCCCAACAACTTATGAACCAAGTATTTTCAGCCCCCATTATCATGTTTGCATTTGTTTTTATTTCTTTATGTCTGATTTCCTTCCTTTCTCCACAGGCTATGGCGCTCCATCGAGAAGCCTCTCCCGAATACCGAGCTGAGCAGACCCGGTGTGAGACTAATCTCAAAAAGCTCACGGAGGAGAGAGATGCCCTAAAACTCCTCTTTGTGCAAAAAGAAGAGGAGATCAGGGGCCTTTGAGCCGAATTGGCAAGAGCTCATCAAGATCATACAGATCTCATCGAGCGGGTAACATAAATTTTTGGGAGCCTGTTATGTATTAACTTGATATTGGCGACTAACACTTTGATCCTGCAGGTTCAGCAGAAGGCCGAATTGGTTGAGCAGCTTCGCGAGGAGGCTAAGATGAAAGAGGCATATACTTTACGGTGGAAGCAGCACATGGACTGTCTCGCCTCGAAGAAAGATACGGTTCGGGCCTAACTGTCTTCGGTTGAGCGTTAACTCCAAAGTGTGAAGGAGGATAGCTTGGCCCGAGCCAAGAAAATTGAAGTGCTCGAGACTCGGTTAGCCAATGAGATGGAAAGGGCCACATACGAGGCGGAGGTGCTAGTGTCCGCCTACCGAGCCGACTCTAAAGCCGTTAATGCTCAGGCAAAGGAATTTTTTGATGCTGCTGAGGTTAGATTACCCTGTGTTGCCAAGTATGTTAGGCGCCAGTCTCGAAGAGAGACTCTTGAGGACGTACATGCTCATGGATTTGACCTCACGACTGATATCGAGAATGAAAAGGTGTTGGAGGACAAGGCAGGGCTTTGTTTTCCAATGATGAAGATTCCGCGAGTGGATCCGACAGCGGAGGAGATGAAGTTGAAGCTCCCGAAGATGCGTCTCTCGAGGCGGACTAGGTACTTAGGATTTTTCCTCCTTTTGTTTTTGGATTTTTGTGTAAGACCCTGTGTAGTCTTTGTAAATGCTTTGCGTATATGAAAGATTTCTTTTCTTTCCGTTTTGTCTCTGATTTCTGTTTCGTGATAAACTCTATTTTGCCTTCGCTTTGTAAAAACTTTGTTGCAATCGGGTCGCCGCAGCCTCTATAATTAAGTGAGCACTAGCTCGAACTTAGAGTAGAATAAACCCTTAGGTTTTTTGGTTAAGCGAGGGTGGGTCCCCGAGCTCAATAATATGTTCAGGATTTTTATTTCGGGTGGCTTGATCAAAGCCATAATTACACTATTTTTATAGCCGAGTTCGAGTACGATTCGAATACACAATAGCAGACCCCTTAAGGTTTGTATCTAGTAATCATGAGTTCTTGAACAATAGTCGAGTTAATTTTTATTCGAGCTTAAAACAGTGGAACCTTTAGGTTCGAATTGAGTGAGAACAAGATCTCGAACTCTAAGTGTATTGGCCTTTAGGCTCTTTAAATTGGGTCGATACGTCCTCTAAAGGATGGCTATTATTTCCCTCTTTCGGCTTAAAAGATTTAATAAAAATTTCTTTATGCCTTAACATGTATTTTTTACCCATTGGGTTTTTTGAGGGTTCAATGTCGATCGAAACCCCTTTGCTTTTTGTGCCTTAGCATGTTTGTGTTAGGATAATTTGATACCTCTTAAGGTTTTTCGAGTGCTGATTTTATCGAAGCCCTTTTGACTATTTGCTGAAGGTAGCCTTTTTTAACCATTTTTTCAAAGAATTCGAAGGCCTATTTTTATTGCAGGATTCGAACGTCTCCGAGCCGCGTTAGTTTGGACGTAGCCTTTCGGTATGCCTCTTGGGATTATTTTCCAATAACACTTCGAACTTGTTTGAAGTGCTAGTCCCCGAGAATGATGGCCTTGGCCTATAGATCAAGGGGTGCCTCTTTGAGGTCTTATGAATTTGAGTCTAGATAATTCGAATATGTCGATTGTCGACGGCAGTCCCCGAGTGTTCGAGGTATATTTGCACTTGGCCCTTGAGCCTTTTACCGTTATAGGTGTAATTGTACTTGTCCCTTGATCCATTTCTCACAAAATCATAAGCATGGAGCTCGTATAGTAGAAAATTTTCTTTGAGACACAAGATATTTGATAAGGAAAGAATGCTTCTTTGAATAATTTATACACGCGTACATGTTTTTCTATTGGAGATAAACTAATCTATATGGAAACGGTTCATTTAACCGTTTGGCCCATTACAAAGATTCCCTATCAAGACCTTTTGTCACGAAATACTTTCCTAAAAAATATAACATCCAAGGATGATGCCCCCAGTATTCGAGGTTAATTGTAAAGAAGACTTGGATACTGTTGAATTGTCCCTAGGTAGCACATAATTGTTTCCTCGTTAAAAACCTCGCATAATAAACCCAATTGGGACAAAAACCAATCTAAGGGAAAAAGAGTGCAACGCGTGCTTTCAAACCTGAGGTCTCGATGTCTTTGGTTGAATATATATGAAAAAGGGGAAAATTCATACCTTAGAAATAATATCTTTTGAGAAGTGATATGTTCCTATTATTTGGAAGTTGTTCGCCGTCCATCGTACCAAGCTTATAAGATCCCTTTTTGACGATGTCGAGGACTTAATAGGGTCCTTCCCAATTTTGGCCGAGCTTCCCTTCATTAGGATCTCGAGTGTTTATGGTGACTTTCCTTAGGACTAGGTCCCCGACTCTGAAGTGACGAAGGTTGGTTCTCCTATTGTAGTATCTCTCGATTTTTTGCTTTTGTGCAGCCATTCGAACGAAAGCGGCTTCTCATTTTTCATCCAATAATTCGAGGCTAGTATTCATAGCCTCGTGATTTGATTCTTCCGTTTTATGTCAAAATATGGCACTGGGTTCCCCGACTTAGACTGGAATCAAGGCTTCAGAGTCATATACTAAAGAAAACGGGGTTTCCCCCGTACTGGACTTCGATGTTGTTCGATATGCCCAAAGGACTTCGGGCAAAACTTCTCTCTGTTTCCCCTTAGCGTCGTTCAACCTTTTTTTTTAGGTTTTGAATGATGGTCTTGTTCGTAGATTCGGCCTGTCCGTTTTCACTAGGATGATACAACATCGATAATATCCTTTTTATTTTATGATCTTTGAGGAACTTCGTCACTTTGCTGCCGATAAATTATTTTCCATTATCGCACACTATCTCGGCAGGTATCCCAAATCGACACACGATATGATCCCAGATGAAGTCTATGACCTCTTTCTCTCTGAATTTATCGAAAGCCTGTGCTTCAACCCATTTAGAGAAATAGTTAGTCATAATTAAAATGAATTTAGCTTTACCTGGGGCCGATGGCAGAGGGTCGATGATGTCCATCCCCCATTCATGAATGGCTATGGGGATAGGACCGAATGAAGTTGTTCTCCGGGCTGGTGGATCATCGGTGCAGACATTTGACATTTATCATATTTTCGAACAAACTCCTTAGTGTCTTTTTCCATGCTATCCCAGTAGTATCCTGTCCTAATGAGTTTGTGAATTAGTGATTCGGCACCAGAGTGGTTCCCACAAGTGCCTTCATGGACTTCTCGTAGAACGTAATCGGTATCACATGGTCCTAAACATACTGCTAATGGTCTGTCGAATGTCCTTCTGTATAATGTTCCATCTTCAGCCAATGTGAATCGAGCAGCTTTGGTTCATAGGGCCCTCGACTCTTTATGGTCCGATGGGAACTTCCTGCTTCTCAAGTATTCAATATATTTATACCTCCAATCCCAGGTTAATCTTGTAGAGTTATCTTGGCATGACCTTCTTCGATGACGAATATCGAGAGTTGAACGACAATCCCCGAACTGATCTCGTCCTCCTCGATCGATGACCGCAAATTTGCAAGCGCATCGGCTTCACTGTTGTGTTCTTGAGGTACATGTTGTAAGGTCCATTCCTTAAAACGGCGCAAAGTTACCAGCAGCTTGTCCAAATACCTTTGCATTCTATCCTTTCAAACTTCAAAAGTTTGTTTACTTGGTTCACCACCAGGAAAGAGTCACACTTGGCTTCAATGACTTCCTTTCCCAAGCTTTTAGCTAGTTCGAGACCTGCAATCATGGCCTCGTACTCGGCCTCATTGTTAGTCAACTTAGAAGTTTTGATGAATTGCCTAATAGTGTTTCCCGTGGGCGGCTTCAAAACGATTCCTATCCCGGACCCCTTCACATTCGAAGCGCCGTCTATGAAAAGGTTCTTCACCCCCGATGATGTACCCTATTTAACAAGAGTTCCTTTTAAACATCGGGTACGAGGGTTGGCGTGAAATCAGCCACGAAGTTCGCTAAAATTTGAGACTTGATGGCCGTTCGGGGTTGATATTCGATATTTTACCCACTGAGTTCGACGACCCATTTAGCCAATCGGGCTTGTGCAAAACGTTACGAAGCGGGTAAGTGGTTAATACACATATGTAGTGACATTTAAAGTATGGTTTTAAATTTTTAGAGGCACTTATCCGTGCAAGTGCCAATTTCTCCAAGTGTGGATATCTAGTTTCTGCTTCTCCTAAGGTTCGACTTACATAATAAACAGGGAATTGCATACCTTGATCTTCTCGAACCAGGACACCACTTACCGTGACTTCCGATACTGCCAAGTATAAGTACAACTTTTCATCTGCCTTTGGAGTGTGAAGAAGTGACAAGCTCAATTGGTATCTCTTCAATTCTTCTAATGCCTGTTGGCATTCCGGGGTCCAGACTAAATCGTTCTTCTTTTTGAGTAGAGAGAAAAATATGTGGCTTCGATCCAACGATCTCGAGATGAATCAGCCTAAAGCAGCTATCTGTCCAGTCAGCCTTTGCACGACCTTTACACTGTCCATGATGGTGATCTCTTCGATGGCCTTGATTTTATTAGGGTTGATCTTGATCCCCGATTCGACACCATGAAGCCTAGGAACTTGCCCGAACCGACCCTAAACGCACATTTCTCGGGGTTGAGCTTCATGTTGTATTTCCTTAGTATCTCGAACGTTTCTTGAAAATGTGCCAAATGGTTCTCTGCGTGCAGGGACTTAACTAGCTTGTCATCAATATACAATTCCATTGACTTACCTATTTGTTCTTCGAACATTTTATTTACTAGGCATTGGTAGGTAGCTCCTGCATTTCTTAGCCCGAAGGGCATTACATTATAACAATATGTTCCATACTTGGTGATAAATGAAGTTTTTTCCTGGTCTTCCGGGTTCATTTAAATTTGATTATACCCGGACTAGGCATCGAGAAAGTGAGGATATCGTGGCCGGCCGTGGCGTCGATCATGTGATGCATATTAGGCAGTGAAAAAGAATCTTTGAGGCATGCCTTGTTTAAATCCTTATAATCTACACACATTCTGAGTTTGTTCCCTTTTATAGGGACTACGACAACATTGGCTAACTATTCGGGATATTTTACCTCCCGAATGGACCCTATTTTGAGAAGTTAGTTACCTCGTCCTTTATGAATGCGTGTTTTACCTCAGACTGGGGTCTTCTCTTTTGTTTCATTGGTCTGAACTTAGGGTCTAGGCTTAGTCGATGCGTTTTTATCTCTGGTGGCATCCCTGTCATGTCTAAATGAGACCAAGCAAAATAATATATGTTATCAATAAGAAATTGAATAAGCTTCTTCCTGAGTTCGGGGGTTAACCCCGTTCCTAGGTATACCTTTCGTTCGGGTAGGTACTCGATCAATATAACCTGTTCCAGCTCTTCGACTGTTTATTTGTGGCGTTGGAATATTCGAGAACAACAAAAGTTTGAAGGGTCAGAAAATCCTCCTCTTCGTCTTCTATCTTCCGCTTCCCCGATTCGGTCGACGCTAGTGGTGGTGATTGCTATTTGGCTTTATGTTTACCTTTGATGCTCGACCTTTCCGAGCTTGATAGTGTCGATATCGGTGTTACCTCATCGACCGCAAACATTTCCTTTGCAGCATGCTGCTCCCCGTACACTATTTTTTTACACCATCCGATGTTGGGAATTTCATCATTTGGTGGAGAGTCGAAGGGATTGCCCTCATGTTATGGATCAAAGGCCTTCTGAGTAGGGCATTGTACCTCACATCTCCTTCGATTACATGGAACTTGGTATCTTGAATGGTTCCATCCACGTTCACCGGTAGGATTATCTCTCCTTTAGTTGTTTCACTGGCCATATTGAAGTCATTTAAGACTCGATCTGCGGGTACAATTTGATCCTGTAGGCTGAGCTGCTCCACAACCCTCGATCGTATGATATTTGCCGAGCTACCTGGATCCACTCAAACACGCTTAACTTGAACTTTATTTACTAAGATAGAAATTACCATAGCCTCGTTGTGAGGCTGAGAAATACCTTCCGCTTCTTCGTTGTTGAATGATAAGGTGCCTTCTGGCACACAATCTCGGGTTTGTTTTTCCCTAGTAATTGATACCTTAGTGCGTTTGAATATGGGTCCCTGTGGAATGTCGACCCCACCGAAGATCATATGAATGACATGTTGCGGTTCTTCCTGTTCATCTTTCATGTTGGCGTCCCTTTCTCTGAAATGATTCTTGGCTCTATCGCTAAGGAACTCTCGAATATGACCCTCGTTGAATAGACGGGCTACCTCTTCCCTTAATTTCCTACAATCCTCGGTTATGTGAACATGCGTTCCATGATACTTGCACATCACATTGGGGTTTCGTTGGGAAGGATCGATATGTAAGGGTCTGGGCCATCTAGTATCTTTGATCCTTCCGATTGCCGATACAATGCCTGATGCATCAATGCTAAAATTATATTCCGATAATCAGTGTGCCTCTGTGGGGTCGGCATACTTGTCAAAACCACTTTTTCTCATAAGTCCCCGAGAATTCTATCCTCGATCACTTCTTCTATCATTCTGGGTGGAATTGCATCCTGGACCATTGTTTCTTCGATCTGCGGTGTATGGTTGATATCGTTCTTTGTTCGACCTTGGCTCCATATCGACGTCCCTCTGATTTTTAACTGCCGACCTGTGTGGATGTACTGAACTGGAAGGGGCTCTTAGTTGGTCGTCCTCGACCCTGATCTTCGATTGGTATCGATTATGCACATCTTCCCAAGTTACAGCCGAATACTCGATCAAATTTTGTTTCAACTGACATGATGCTGTCGAACTCCATTCATTCAACACCTGAGTGAAATCTTGAATGGCCCAATCATATGTGACCGGTGGCAACTCTATTCATTCCATTTGAAATCGGGACACGAACTCCCTCATCATTTCATTATCCCTCTATCTTACCTTGAAAAGGTCCGATTTCCTTGTCGGGACCTTTATAGCCCCGGCGTGTGCCTTTACGAAAGAATCTGCTAACATGCCAAATGAGTCGATAAAATTTGGCGGTAGGTTGTGGTACCAAATCATTGCTCCCTTCGACAAGGTCTCTCTGAACTTTTTCAATAACACAAATTCGAGCTCATCATCTTCCAAATCGTTATCCTTGATGGCGGTGTGTAGGAGGTAACATGTTCATTGGGGTTGGTGGTCCCGTTGTATCTAGGTATGTCCGGTATGCGAAACTTCTTTTTATTTCATTTTTTTTAATTGGAGTAGTGTGACTATGTTACTATTAATAGATTTCAATGCCATAAGACGGGGTGTTTTTCAATTATTACTTGCTGGGTCGGAGCGTAGACGAGCGAGCAGAGCCAATGAAAGAGGGAAGCCCGTCATAGAGCAGTCGACTAGAAGTAGAAGATTGCTGGCCTGAGAGAAGGCGGCCTCTCTTGGGAAAGATGGCCCAATTTCTCTTCTTTCTTTTTGATTTCAGCTTTTTTTTCCCAGGGGTCCAGAAGGCTAAAAGGTGGGGGAGAAGGAAGCCGAACCTCTAATCGACCTGGACACATAATTAATTCTCGGTGTCGAGAGAGATTTGAGATTCCGTAAGTAACTCAGTGAGTGCTTTCTAAGAAGGGCTTGGAAGAATAAAATAAATGGGTTTCGGAGCCGCACTGGGAGGAAACGGCTTTTTGTGCAAATTTCTTCCAATCCATCCCTTTCAAGATTGGCGATGCCCCCGGTATTTGATCAACTGGGGAGTTGTATGTTTCCACTTTTTTTATCATTGGCTTCGATTTTCTTCTCTCCTGATTCAATTCTTTTGGTAAGCTCCTCGAGAATTTTCACTATCACATTTCGAATATCACTTGGATACTGACTCATATGACCTGTGTTCCTTGGCCACCTGATCGACCTTCTCTGTGTATACTCCCAACGAGGTCTGCGCCTAAGTCCTCATTTAAATCAATGTGCGAACTAATGTCGAATGGGTTGGCAACCGGTGCTCCTCCGAGATTATCTTGTGGCATCTCGACTCCTAGAGCAATCACATTTTCGTTTTCCCCATGGAATTCGAGGCCATTGTCACCGTGTGTGGATGCGTTTTGTGATTTTGACATGTTTAAACCTGAAAAGCAAAAGACACTTGACAAGAGAAAGCATAAAATATTGTGTTTTACCAGAATCAGTATTGAACAATCACTATTATCCTTAGCCCCACAGTGGGTGCCAAACTCTTTACCCTAAAAATCGAGTAACAACTAAACTTATATTGTGATTTTAAAGATATGTGATTTAATCCAATACCAATTGATAAACAAAGAACTAAATAGATAAATAAGACAATAAGATAAATCAAACCAGTATGCGAGCAGAGTCTCGACCTCGATTCGAGACAGTCTCGAGGTAGGGTAGTAATAACTGTAAAGAATGGAACAACAATAATGAACAATAAGTGAAGTAAGGAGAGTAACGGATGTATGAATTCTTATCAGTGAATAAAAATGATGATGCTCACAAGTGAATGGGATCCCTCTTTATATAATAGAGGAACCCTCAATAAGGTACAATTCTAGTTACGGAAGTAAATCCCACGACTGGCACCAATAACCGCTTTGATTTGATATGTTCCGGGATTTTCGCTGTGATCTCCGACCGGTTACTAATATCTCGCCATTCCATCTTACTCGAACTCAGTCATGCTTGGTCTCGATTGTTGCTGGCCTCGATCTCAACAGACACTAAGTTCGGCCTATTACGAGGCTACCCTCAGGAAATCCCCCTGCCTCGAGCAGACAACGCAAATCGGATATGCTTGATTTCGATCGTATACAACGTGGTTTATTGAGGAAATAATTTTTATAATCAATAACAATTTGAAAAGAAAAAAATACCTACAAATACCTATTGTGTTATATATTACCGATCTTCTATCAGAAGGTAACTGACTAAAAGATTTATTTGTAAAGAGATCATGAAATCGATCTTTCGATCTGTGCTTAATTAGTAAGGTAAATCTATCAATATATTTGTGTATATAACATAAATAATCTAATCAGGCTTTATACGACACTTAACGATTCATGTAGCAAAGATAAAGTGGATTGCTAATAATTAAATGGATTACGATCTCTAGCTCGTGGATATGAAATTGTGCCAGCTCTGGCTAAATGTTGCGGGCAAGATATATTGTCTGTAAAAGTTTTAACTTTTCGCACAATTAAAAAGCATGAACTTTAGGTAATGGTAAATGTATGAAAGCGATCAATAATATTATTGCGAGACACTTGTCAACGTTTAAACTTGCTTACCGTGTCATATCAGTGTATTTACCTTCCAATTATTCTTTTTCTTTTAGTGCTCTCTTATCTAATTATTTGTTCGTTAAATGCTTAAGGTTAAGGAGAATGTCCGGGGTGAAATTGAATAATTACCTCAAGAACATCTTTCAATCATTTCAATGATTTGAAGAAGTGTTATAGTAGCATGTCATATTTACTATTTATTTTTATTTATATGTACAAATTATATATTTATTATGTATATATTATACCTGCACCGATTATTTTTAGTTTAACCGGCTGTATGGACGATTATTTGAATTAATTCTTATAAAATTAATGAACGCAAATTATAATTATGGAACTAGTATAAACCCAAGTGGACAACCTAGAAGCTTTTACGCTGCTGAAATTGGTCAAGTTTGGGAGTTGAATATTAATTCATCGTGTTATGTTCTTTTAAAAACTTTACAAAGTTGCAAGTCTGCTACTAAAGTAGCTATACGTTTCGTCTACTCATTAGAACTTTGACATTTCTTGTCGTTAATAATTGGAATTGTCCGAAAATCATTCAAAATCAGCAAACTCTAGCAGCAGATTTTTGGTGAAATCTTACAGGCGAAGTTATCAAATATGGCCACAAGACAATGATGAGTTGATGACCTCCACCATATACACAATACGTAGTTTATAATAAAAAAAAATATATATTATCCAACTAAAAACAAAAAAATATGGTCCAACCAATTTATTATATAGTTGAACGCCGAGACATATATTTGTGGTCACCAAGACTTACGTATACAAAAAAGTTGCACATATTTCTTCTCATTATAATTTGTTCCTCTAAATGGATGACTTTCTTAATTATGGATCTAATTTATACGTTGTCAAGTTTTTTATGTGCTCGGACTTCGCGCATAACAGAAGTTTAGTGCACGTGCACCGATCTGCTTTATAAGTTTTTCTTGTGAGATAGGTAATCTGCAAAAGCCAATATTTAAGCGGCAGTATCACGAATTCAATTCAGTGATCTATTTGTTGTTGCTCACTCAATCAGATTTTCCTTCTTCCATAATTAACCATGAAATAATACAGTAACTTTAAGTTTGATAATTTGCCTAGATGTTTCACTCCAAGGAGATACAGATCGTGTGTGATATTTTAATTAACATAGTAATGAGTGATCATTTGGTTCACGCGCGGACTAATTAAGTAGAAAATTTAGTCGGAGATTATTTATGCGGGATGCAAAACAATGTAAAAATTGTTGTTGTTATCTGTAAATTGTTTGCTACACGAGCTTCTTTATCTTTTTGTTACACTTATTGCAAATATCGTTTTGTTCTTACACGTTTTAACTTGCTTAAAAAAATAGGCAGTCTTTTGCAATAACTTCTACGAATATATGCAGAACTTTATGTTGAAGTTATTTTTGTTAATGCGGTAAACCAAACGGTTATAGTTTGTAATAGTTCAACTTTTGATTGAGAGACTAAACAAAACTTAAAGGTACGTTATGGAGAAATACACCAACAACAAACAGATATTTATCAAAATCATAAATATACAAAAAGGAGAAGCCACTAGTGAGATGTGCATGATAGTGAAGTTAAAAAAGAGTTGTTTGTGCCTAAAACCTGCGGCCTAGCAGTTTTTTGAAGAAAACAAGGTGCCTGCCGTTGAGTTTTTATTAAGGGGGGTGAATAGGAAATGGAAGATGTACCTTTTGGATTGCACCTCTTCATCTCATCTTTTAATTGTTTATAAATTTAGAGACTTGGCCTCACTTTTCTAAGAAGGAAAATCTGAAATTATCTCCTCTCTTTCTACTTTATTGCATTATTATTTTCTTAAATAAACATAAGGGTCAAGTGTGATTTGCTCTGTTCTTTGAGTTCATTGGTATCCTGCAGTTTGTATTGCCACTGTTGCAGGAAGGTTTACTCCGTTTCATCCTGGGAGGATTTAATCCATTACCTTGGCAACTTGTGAGGGGGTTAAAATTCCTTAAGGACACACAAGGAAATTGTGGACTCGGAATATTTCTTATCGTTTACAGATTTTCTGTTTCTTCTAACAGTTTTCTAATTTCTGATTTTGAACACATAATACCAACAATCTTAAGGAATTTTATTCAGATTATTTGTCTCTGATGGTTGAGAAAGCCGAACAAAGCGACGAGATTGAATCGTGGCCTTTCTCTGTAACGCTGCAAATACTTTGTTGATATAAAAAATTAATTTTATATGCATAATTGGAAGCAATATTTTTGTTGCATCTTTGCCTCTCTGGTTCTAGTCAATTGCACGAAATCTGTTTTGAAAAGAATTTGTGATTACCTTATCTCAGACCAAGCAATTAGTTCCAAATATTGGTCTTACTATTGTGTTTATGGTTTTGAGGATTATCGCAATAAAGGATTGTGATATTTAAGAACTGGAAAGTCATTTCAGGGGCAAATGTAAGTCTCTGCGTTGAAACATCTTACAAGGAGCAATGATTGTCTAATGATTTGGTCCAACTGGATGTCAGATCTTAATATGCCATTCATGATTTGTATCATCCTGGGACATATTTCTTGATTATTGATGAAATACGTCGGTAAAAGAAATGATGATGAAGTGGAATTCGAGTTGATGCTTTATGAGCGAAAACACTGCCATTGGGTTGAGGACTCATTCATGCAAGATTCTTTTACCGGAAGATATGATAAATTTATGGCAATTGTTAATGGTCTTAGACCATTTTATACGGCTCTTGTCTAAAGATTACTTCTAAAAAAAAATGACGTATGACATCCAAGTTGTTTTACTCTAATGGAGACATCGTTTCAAGTAACTTAAAAGGCATCTAAATGGCTCATGTGAGGTTGTCATTAAAGTGGATTAAAAGTCTTCTATTTAATTTCACTATGAAATGGTTCAAAAGAAAGACATGTTAAATGAATATAGAACATTTGAATGTGACTCTAGAATTATAAATTCACTAGTTGAAATGCAAAAGTGTTGCATCGATTACTGAGAGGAGATTTGCTCTCAGTACTTGAATATCAAATTCCGTGTGGGACTAATATTCTGTCTTTAACAGAATGTGACAACTATATCGGGTTATACCTATTTACTCTATTCATTAATAATTTTTTTTTACTNTGAGAGGAGATTTGCTCTCAGTACTTGAATATCAAATTCCGTGTGGGACTAATATTCTGTCTTTAACAGAATGTGACAACTATATCGGGTTATACCTATTTACTCTATTCACTAATAATTTTTTTACCCTGTGGTGGCATATGAAATTTTGTGTCTATAAATTTAGGGTAGATATTTTTTATGTGATGATCTCATACTATATATTTTGACTATATGAAAAACTACGAGTAGTTGATATAGAATTTGATAACATGCATAAATATATATATGGATGATTATTTTCAAGGTTGTAAGACATGAATTAGACTTACATTAATACTTGAAAATTATTTTGAGATCATAAATATAATATATGTAAAGGTGAACATATATGAGTTTGATTAGAAAAAGAGATCAAACTGTCTAAAGTGTTAATGGCTTAGTTGGAAAAGCCATTTGGAAAGGGAATTAAAATTTTCGTGAATTTAGAATTCCATTATGGAGACTAAAATCTTCGTGATTTTCTACTCCTGCTTTGAGATTAAAATCTGCGTGATTTTCTACTTAATCTTTGAGATTAAAATCGTCGTAACGTTCTATTTGTTTTGGAGATTAAAGTCTAAGTGACTTTATACTCGTTTTGGAGATTAAAAATCTTAGTGATTTTCTACTCCAATTTTTTATTCGGTTTGAAGATTAAAAACTTCGCCGTTTATTAAATTTGAATGTGTTATATATTATTCGGTTTGAAGATTAAAAACTTCATCGTTTATTAGATCTAATTGTATCAGATGTTACTCGGTTTGAAGATTAAAAATTTCACCGTTTATTAATCCTGAATTTGTCAGATTGGTTTGAAGATTAAAAACTTCACCATTTATTAATTTTGGCTCTGTCGTGACACAAACAACAATTCTTGTGGTTGGCTCTACAACGCAATAGGGCGGAAAATATGAATCTCCTTTTGAAGAAATATGTTTGGAATATGGTATTATTCATCAAACGACAGCCCCTTAGTCACCGTAATCTAGAGGCACTGCAGAAAGAATAAAACGTTAAAGGAGATGATGAATGCCTTGTTAATAAGTTCTGATTTATCCCAGAACTTGTGGGGGGAAGTTATTCTTATAGATAATCGTATACTCAGTCGAGTTCCCCGTAGCAAAACGCAATCCATTCCATATGAAAAATGAAATGGAAGGAAGCCCAACTTAAATATTTTAAAGTGTGGGGGTACTTAATTAAAGTGCAAGTTCCTAAATCAAAAAGGGTAAAGATCGGACCGGAAAATGGTTGATTGTGTTTTTATTGGATATGCAAGAAATAGTAAGCCATATCGTTTTCTGGTTCATAAATCAGAAAATTCCGACTTTCATAATAATACGGTAATCGAATTAGATAATGCTGAATTCTTTGAGATTTATCCGTATAAAAAGGAATGTGAGTCGTCTAGTGAAATATCTAAGTGACCTTGGGAAGAATCTAAGGAAAGTACACCTAATGAGGTGAATCCAAGACGTAGTAACCGTCAAAGGACAACTACATCCTTTTAACCAGATTTTCTGAGATTCTTGTTAGAAAATGAGCTTCAAACTTTGGAAGTAGTTATGTCTTCCTCGGAAAGAAGCAGCCAATAGTGAGACAAAATCCATATTAAGTAATCATACTTGGGAAAATGGTTGATCAACCTCCAAGAAATAAACCTTTGG
The DNA here is from genome assembly GCA_005239525.1 of Nicotiana knightiana. Taxonomy (NCBI): domain Eukaryota; kingdom Viridiplantae; phylum Streptophyta; class Magnoliopsida; order Solanales; family Solanaceae; genus Nicotiana; species Nicotiana knightiana. The sequence goes on along the minus strand of ML404594.1, from coordinate 20,572 downwards.
GTTCTAAATGGATTTTCAGAAGGAAAATGAAAGTTGATGGTACTATTGACAAATAGTTGGCAAGATTATTTGTCAAATGGTAGACAATGATGTCTTGACTATTTTGACATACACTCGTCGGTTACGAGTATTGCATACATATGAATGTTAGTAGACTTGGCTACAGTATACTGTCTTGAAATCCATCAATGAATGTGAAAAACATCCTTCTTAAATGGAGATTTGGAGGAAGAAGTTTATATGGAACAACCTGAAGGGTTCATGGTTCCTGGAAAAGAAAGAAGGTGCGTCAACTTGTTAAGTCACTTTACGGACTAAAACAAGCACCCAAACAATGACATGCGAAATTTGACCAATTAATATTGCCATGTGGATGATATGTGGATAACAGAAAATGCATAAGATATTTGAAATGTGGGGGCATTTAGCTTATGCATGACAGAGCCAATATTATACATGATGTCTATATTTTCACAAATAGTGGAAATCAATATGGTAGTTGGTACACTCATTTTTTTTTGTTCAGTCTTAGTGAAGAGTAGTTGCGTGAAACTACCAATTCAGAAATTGGTCACTTGCTTTTTTCGAAAGATTGTTTCTTTCTTGAAAATTTATATTGTTTAACTCGTTTATGAAAGAATGTCACTTCAAAGTTTGCGACTTTTCATGAAAGTGCGTTTGTATTTTTTGTATAAACATGACCGTTCATGAACGAATGTATTAATGCATTGGGTTAAATGAGGTGAACCAACAGATGAACATGACCAAAATCCATTACAAGTTAGATTTGTTTCATGAATGAAAGTGCTATAATATGCATATCATATAGACGTATGAATAAATATTATACAATTGCTTGAAAATGGCGGAATGATTGCGAAATGTGTTATATATATTAAAAGGTTGTGGCCACAACTGACGCCAATCATTTGTGCTGTTGTTATAATATATTATTGCTACTTTAAAGTGTAGTCAATAATATGATATTCAATAGAATGTCGAGATGCATTAGTCTACNGTAAAAGTACGTCTCAATTGGATTATGCTCGTGTACTGGGAAGCTTAATGTATATCATGAATTGTACACGTCCTGATATAGCTTGTGCAATAAGTAAACTTAGTCGATTCACAAATAATCCCAACAAACATCACTGGGTGGCAATGAAACGAGTTCTGGGATATTTGGAATATACCCAAGATTACGCTTTGCACTACAATAAATATCCTGCGGTTATCGAAGGATATAGTGATGCAAATTGGATAACCGGCTCAACAGAAACAAAGTCCACAAGTGGATATGTCTTTACTGTTGGCAGTGGAGCAGTATCTTGGAAGTCTTCCAAGCAGACGTGCATCGCTCGCTCTACAATGGAATCAGAGTTTATAGCTTTGGATAAGGCCGGTGAAGAAGCTGAATGGCTTCGAAACTTCTTAGAAGACATTCCGTTCTGGCCAAAACCTTTGGCTCCTATATGCATACATTGCGATAGTGAGGCTGCAATAGGAAGGGCAGGGAGCGTTATGTATAACGGAAAGTCTCGTCATATACGGCGAAGACATAACACCGTTAGACAACTACTTTCTAGTGGAATTATCACTATTGATTATGTAAGATCAAAGGATAATATGGTGGATCCGTTTATAAAAAGCCTAACTAGAGAGGGAGTTGAGAAATCATCTAAGGGAATGGGACTATGGCCAAGGACAAGTCATCATGGCGGTAACTCTACCTAGAATTTTGGATATTCCGAGATCTAGGTTCAAGGAGCTCAAACAAAGTTATGATTGACCGGTTCAACATTGTCAAAGAAA
>ML404594.1:0-18537 GCA_005239525.1 Nicotiana knightiana | reverse complement strand
TATGGTTGTCTAGGTATACACCAAAGCTCGACGGTTCAAAGATATCAAATCTACCGATTGACCGAGTATATCCGACATAAGTTCACTACGGAAAGTTCAAAGGGAAACCTACTTATCCAGATGCGATTAGTCTTTAATTGCGAATCACACAGTATTTTCATGCATATTTTTCCACATATGTCCATTCCCCATTCATGTGGGGGATTGTTGCATTTTTATTAAGGAGTGTGAATGGGAAATGGAAGATTTACTTTTTGGATTGCACCTCTTCATCTCACCCTTTGATTGTCTATAAATTTAGAGGCTTGGCCTCATTTTTCTAAGAAGGAAAATCTGAAATTATCTCCTCTCTTTCTACTTTATTGCATTATTATTTTCTTAAATAAACATAAGGGTCAAGTGTGATTTACTCTGTTCTTTGAGTTCATTGGTATCCTGCAGTTTGTATTGCCACTGTTGCAGGAAGGTTTATTCTGTTTCATCCTGGGAGGATTTAATCCATTACCTTGGCAACTTGTGAGGGGGTTAAAATTCCTTAAGGACACACAAGGAAATTGTGGACTCGGAATATTTCTTATCGTTTACAGATTTTCTGTTTCTTCTAGCAGTTTTCTAATTTCTGATTTTGAACACATAATACCAACACCTGCTTGCCTGTGTTTACCGTCTATTTACATGTCACCCTGCATGCTATTGACTTTGTTTTTCCAAGTTGAACAACAATAACAATAACAACTTAATGTAATTTTGTAAGTGGGGTTTAGGGAGGATATATAGTAAGTACGCAGGCCCCTATCCCGAGGGAGTAGAGAGGTTGTTTCCGAAAGATCATCGGTTCAAGAAGACAAACAAAGATAATAAATCAATACAATCAATAAAAATTACAGTAATAATAACAACAATATAAGGACCAAAAAATAGATGAAAATCAATAACAATAACAAGTAAATAAAGCCTGGTACTATAAAATATAGAAGAATATTATAAACACAATATTAACCACTAGCAATCTAAGACAAGCCCTATCAGATTAGCCTTTTGCCCGGAATTTTCCCAAATTGAACCAAAACTAAAAAAAAAAAGTAAGGACCAAAACAAGAAGAGTACTGGAAGAAAAAACCAGGAGCTAATCGTATTACAGGGTAAATATTAGACATTGCATGTGTGTGTATAATAATTTTTTATATAAATATTTATAACACTAAGTCTATACCAGTTGTCACAAAAGAATGAATAAATGTACTAGTGCATAAGGCTCATCAATTTAATTTAATTTTTATTTACTATAAATAGCTATACAACGGTGGTGCTTGGTGAAGGTGGGGGAAGGGCATGCAAAACGAAAGAAGGCGGCTTTTGTGAAAGTTAGTTGCAGTACATCTTTTATTGCAAAGGCTTGCCCACAACTACCCACCACCTTTAATAATGGAGTGGTATTAAGTCAAAAATCAACCTAGACTTTTTCTTGCATTCCATTCAAGTTGTGTTTTTGCCTAAGAAAACCAAATTAAATATCTAAGGAAAATAAATTTATAATCAGCAGTTTAATTTGTATAAACTATTCCCCTCCGTTTACTTTTACTTGTTTACTATGGACTTTGCAAACTATAGACTTTGCACGAAATAATAAATAAAGTACATAATTTACCATTATATCCATATTACTTTATGCATATTTTTAATGAGTTGAGAAAAATAATTTAAAATGATTAATTAATACCGTAGTTATAACAGAAAAAAAAAATTGTCTTCTCTTGATATACTAAAAGTGACAAGTAAAAATGAAAATCTATATTTAAAATACTGATCAAGTAAAAGTAAGTAATATAATCTAACTCGAAGAAAGGAAATTGACAATTGATACGCGTTATCTGAATACGTGCTGCTTCTTGTTACTGACCATTTAAACACAGTTTGCATTGAATAAAATTCATTTACAAGTTTTTTTATGATCAAATGGTAGAAATAACTCAATTAATCACTTTCTGGAGATGTTAGTGGTAATTAAACACACTTCCGTTTGGTGGGGAAGATTTTAAAAAAGTAAGCGAGCACATAGTTAATAGTTGCATTATTTATGATTTTTTCTGCACGTAAGCTCAGGTGCACGGGTTGTGGACTACAAAGTTTTTGTTTGGGAATTAGGTTTTTTCAATAACAAATTGGAATAATAATAATAATAATGTATTAATAAAACCTAAAAGCAAAAGGCAATAAAAGGTAAAATACCTTAGCACCCTCCTAAACTTGATACGAATTATTATTTACAGGCTTAAATTATTCGTGGTCTTAATTACCTTCCTCAACTTGGCCTTTTGACAATCATTACCCCCCGGACGCTGATGTAGCAAAGAGTGTGGGTGCATTCGTCTGCCACGTGGATTTTTCTGTATATGTGGCATTTTTTTTAAAAATAAAGTATATTTTTACCTTTTTAAGTATGTTACTTTTTTGGATAATTTTTTTCGAATACAATTTGTAATAAAACTTGGATAAAACTATATTATTTAGGCTAAGTATTTTTATTTGGCTAAAAATAATAAAGTTTTAGTTAATCTTTTTTTGAATTTGATTTGAAAATAAAGATTTATACAATTGAAATAAATAGTCAATTCTATAAATCTTTATTTTCAGGTCAAATTTAAAAAAAGATTAACTAAAACTTTATTATTTTTGGCTAAATAAAAATATTTAGCCTAAATAATGTAGTTCTATCCAAGTTTTAGTACAAATTGTATTCGAAAATAATTATTCAAAAAAGTAAGATACTTAAAAAGGTAAAAATATATTTTATTTTTGAAACAATATCACATATACAGAAAAATCTACGTGGCAGGCGAATGCACCCACACTCTTTGCCACATCAGCGTCCAGGGGGTAATGACTCTCAAAAGGCCAAGTTGAGAGGATAAATAAGACCATGAATAATTTAAGACTGTAACTAATAATTTGTGTCAAGTTTAGGGGATTATTAAGGTATTTTGCCGGCAATAAAATATTGAATTTAAGTCGGACGTATCCCTGCACCGTGCCTCAATGTGTCCCTTCAACTTCTATTCTATTTATTTGAAACTAATTTCTTTTCGGTCCGTTTAAAAAAGAATGGTTCTTTTTTAAATTTGAAAATAATTAGGTTAAACTTACAATTCTACCCTTAATGAGAAGCTTTCAAAACCATACAAATATTCCGGCCTCCCTTTTTGACTTGTTTAGGATAACAAATTTAAAAAATCTTTATTTTTTCTTAAACTTTGTACCCAATCAAACATGTTCACGTAAATTAAAACAAAGTAATGTACTCGTAAATCCTGTCACATAAAAAAGAAATGTGATTTTTTAAAAAGGGAGGAGGAGGAGAAATTCAAGTACTTGAGAGCGTCCTCTTCCTCTACGGAAGTCCTATAAATACCCTCTCATACATTCAAACATTTTCCATTCCAACAAATCAAAAACATTTCCTTCCCATCTATCTCCCTCTCTTTCAAAGCATCAAATCTTTCGCAAAATCCTTTTTAAAAAAAAAAATGGATCAAAATTTGCCAATTATAGCAAAGAAATTCTGGAACATAGTACGAGTAGCTTTCTTCATGCTGAAAAAAGGCATTTCAAAGAGAAAATTTATGCTCGATTTCAACTTATTTATGAAGCGTAGCAAAATTGCTAGCAAAGCCGCAATTCATAATCTCATGTTCCACCACATGACCCATCAAAGGTCTAATTCCTCACCTTCCGCCGTTTCGCACGTGGGAGATCTCTCACACGCTCCCCCCGATGAGTACGAGTTCAGTTGCAGTAACAGCCCAGCGCACCCGACTTTTCACCTTCCATTCAACTTCAACCTCAACAAGCGGAGCAAGCACCACGCGCCGTCCACCACTGACGCCGACGTTCTTATGATGAATGCGGCTGTTGTGAAGGCTTTGGAGATGCTTCAGAATGATAGTTCTTCGCCGGCTAATAATTTGCCGGGTTTCGGGAGGACTCCGACGGTGAGGCAGTTGAGGATTACCGACTCGCCTTTTCCACTGAGAGACGTTGAAGATGATAGCCATGTTGATGAGGCGGCTGAAAATTTCATTTCAAAATTCTACAGGGATTTGAGGCGGCAAGCTTCTCCTGCTCCATAAATTATAGTAATATTTCTAATGAGAATTCATGCACGTGTGGATGGTGTACGGTGGCCAATGCAATAAAAACAACGACGCAGGAGCTGTTAATGTTTCAATTTTCAGTGTAGTAATTTGGAAATATGGAGAACTTAATTGGAATGAAGCTCAGTATGTATATGCATATATAGTTGTATACTGCATGTAAAAATTTCAGCTTTATATTCCGTTCTATCGGTGATGAAATCTTTCCATTTATTCTTTTTTATTTGTAATACTATGAAATATTCAGAGGCTTAAATCCTGAAAGTTTAATTCCAATAATTATCTCTTTCGCTCTATCTTTAATGTTCCGTTGACTCCGTGCTGCTTTTCTTCTTGGGAGCAGGAGAAGGAAAAAGTAAAATTAAAGTTGGGACTATGTATACTAGTACTGACACTAGTGTTGGCAAGTTAGAAATTATTCTTTCCTTCGAACCTAAGTGAAAGTGAATATACAAATACTCCTTTTTATTTAAAAAAAAATAAACTTACTACTACTATTTAAGGAGTCAAACAAAGTTTTCTTTGATTATATTTTTTTGAATTTTTTTAAACTTGTTAACTAGTACGACTTAATTAATAGTAATTTTGATGTCATTTCTAAATATCTAAATTCAAAGAATTCATGTCTAAATCTATACAGAAAATTAGTTAATCTGGCCCAAAAAGATTAAATTGAAACAAAGAGAGTACACAGGATCACATATTTATACTTAATGAATTATGAAACATTATGTAGTCGACACAGTATCTCAGATGTTGATATTCCATAGTTCACTATTTTAGTCTAATAAACCTTAATTGTAGCATAGAGTCTTAATTATACTATGTCAATTGCCCCAACGGAGGCACTTATATGGAGAACGGAATTGACCAAGATGCGATGCCACTGACTCCAAAAAGCAAAATAAATTATGTTGTTGAGTGTAAACAATATTTGAATTAATCAATGCCTCCCCCATTTACCACTTCATTTTGTTTTTATAGTGTTCTGTAAAGCAACTCCCTTACTTTTAAGGTGGGTCTCTGTACAGAGAGTAAACCTGCTTTGGCAGACCCATCCAAAAAAATATTTCGAATATACAGTCATATCTCTTTGTATTAGAATCCTTATATAATAATATTTCACTATAAAAAAAAATTATTTGAATTCTATATTATAATAAATATTTTGTATGATAATATTTCGCTATAAATATTCAAAACAAATAAAATTATTACATAGAAGTTTGATGGTATAAAGTAAAACACTTCAATCTTACCGATTCATATGGCAGAGATAAAGTAAATTGCTAGTATTAATTAATTGTATTATGATCTCTGATGGATATGATCTTTTGTCAGTTCTGGCTAAATATTGTAGGGAAGATACATATTGTTTGTAAAAGTTCTAACTTTTTGTCACTAATTAAATGCTACGCATTGTGAAAGTACGAAAAGGAAATTTTATTGAGAGACACTTGTTAACTGTTGAACTTGCTTCTTAAACTTTTTAACATGCTTACCCTACGTGTCATTTCATTATATTTCCCTTGATTTAATTAGTAAAACCAACACTACTGCAAGACTGCCTATTTCCGATCGAAATGTTCCAACCGAAAAAAATAGTTCATAGTTTCCGACGAAATCGGTCCGAAATGGCATAAAAAAATATTTTTTAATTTTTATTAATGTTTACGGCACATATTTCGTTTATATCCGTCGCAAAATTTGATGAAAAATATCACAAAGGCATTTGTGACCGATTCCATCGGAAATATTGAAAATAAAAATTTTAAAAGTTGCGACTGATTCGATCGCAAAAATTTATTACAACGAGGTCTGACTTTGTTGGCCTCATTTGCGACCAATTCAGTCAATGATTTTTATTTATCTTTTAAAATTTTTGACCGATTCAGTCCGAAATAGTTTTTAAAACCGTTGGCCCCTTTCTTTTCTCTTTATCTATTTTCTTCCTTTTCTGTTTTCTTTCTCTCCTCGTTGGAAACCCCCTCCCCTAGGCATCAAGGTGCTCCGGCGATAGCTTTTTTTCTGCGGCGACACCTCTTAGTCTCTCCCCTCTCGGGGTCAGTTTCCCATCTCCCTCGAATTTTTCTTCTTTGTTTTCATTTTTGCTAAGCCTCATAGAGAAAAACACATTATTTGCTGAAATTGATGTTAGTAATTTTTTCGTTTTTTCACAGTATCTTTGTTATCAAAACTCGAAAAGCCACAAAGAATTAATAATGAAAAAAGTTTAGGATGATTTACTAAGAAAGAAGAGAGTAAATTAGTATGCACTTTTTAATTATTTTTTTTGTGCAACTAATTGTTATTCTTATTATGTTTTTATTACACTTTTAATATTAATTTGATTGTTGAATCTAGGTTTTAGATTGTTGTCTAGGTTTGAGATTATTGGATGTTTTATTTGGCATATGGTATCGTTAAAAATATAGCAGAATTCTGCTAATTTTTTTCTGATTTGGAGGGAACTTGCGACTGAATCAATCGCAAAAATTTCCCAGATTTGCGACCGTTCGGTTGCAAATTATAAATTTTTGATTTTTCAAATATATTTATACTCAAATTTTATGACCGATTCGTTCGGATTTTAAATTATGTATTTATGTTATTATATAAATTTGCGACCGATTCGGTCGTAAATTTACCGACCAACTCAGTCGGAATCTCTCATATTTAAGCGCGTTCTTGTTTTTCAATTTGCAACCAAGTCCGTCGGAAATATTCGATTGATTTGTTCGCAAATTATTTGCTACCATGTATTTTCTGACCGACCTTTTACGGTCGTTATCCGTCGGAAAAGCTTGATTTCCGATCGGTTTGACGGTAGAAAATTTTCCATTTTCCTGTATTGCGACTTATACAGTCAGACCTCTCTATAACAACATCTCTATATATCCTTTCACTATAAAAGCCAAATTTTTCGCGGAATCGATATTTTAAGTTATATTTTACATCTCTATAACAGTATTTTACCTATAACAACAACAACCATATTTATAGCAGAACACTCTTTATAAAATTACTCCTCTATAATAGTCATATAAAATTATTAAGATTTGTAATAATAATTTTAAAACTATGCACACAATCTTTTCTATTAAACAAAGTCTATCTTACATAATATATAAGATTTGAAATCTATTGGACATGATTCTTCGTCAATTCAAGTGTTATATCACTAGTAAGAGAATGAAATCTACGAAATAAGCTACAATTATAAAGTGCTATCAATCTTGAAAGAGTGTACTTTTCTTGGTAGCTTAAAATGTTGGAGTTGAAATCTTTATACGTTTAGTTACGATTTTTTTTTTTGGGTAAGTAAAAAATTTTATTTCACAAACCAAGTATCATCTTTACAATTCATTCCTCTAGGCACTTGGACATCATGCCCCAAGTCCTATACTCTACTACCTTTCTAATTACAGACAAAGAAAAAACAAAACAAATAACACTAAAGTCTAGGATATTCCTTCATATCTTGTAATTTTCTATCTAACTTTTTGTATTTACTTCCACAACAATGGATTTCCTGTGCTATTACTCGTAAAATTTCTTCCTTCTGTCTGTTTTTTTTTTTTTGAAAAATTCTCAGATTCCTTTCGTGCCAAATATGATAAACACATGCAGCCAAACAAATTCTATACATGAGTGAGCTTGCAGATTTTTCTTTCACATTTCTTTCTGCCCATCTCATTTCTTCAAACCACCCTTTAGCTATCCTTTTAATCCCTTGCCATTCTAATACACTATTCCAGATTTGTGTTGTTATTCCACATTCAAAAAATAGATGCTCTGTATTTTCTGGCTCTCTCTTACACATAGGACATGAAATATCATCGACTAAACTCCACTTTGCCACTCTATCTCTCGTCAGCAGCCTACCATGTAGATTCAAGTATAGAATGAACTGCCATCTAGGAGCTGCATAGTTGTTGCATGTTAGCCATCTCCACGAGCATTTTTGATATTCACCCTAAAACTTTCTGTAAATCTTGTGTATGATGAACTTGTCCATCTGCTTGAGCTCCTCTTCTTTTAGTCCCGCTTCCTCCAAATAGTCCGCAGCCTTAAGAATCTTCTGTACAATCCACGATGCTTGCATTAGTTTACTTTTCCACAGACTAGCTCTCTTTCCATAGTAGCAATGTATTCATTTCACCTACAATTTATCTTTCTTGCTGCATATATTCCACAACAGTTTGCATACTGCTGCTCTATTCCACAGTTGAATGTCCATAATATTCATACCTCCTGCTACTTTAGGCATACAAATTCTGTCCCAAGCAATGAGTGCCCTATGTGATACATCAACACCCCCTGTCCATAGGAACCTCTTACATACACTCTCAATCATTTGTATCAACTTTTTTGGTAGAGTAAAAACCTGAGACCAAAAAGTTTGTATTGAGAATAGAACACTCTTGATGAGTTGTACTCTCCCTGCATAAGACATGAACTTAGAAGTCCAGCTAGTAGTTCTACCAATGATCTTATCAATGAGTGGTTTATATTGAGTAACTGATAGTTTTTTAGTGCTGAGAGGGACCCCTAGGTATCTTATAGGCAGTTCACCTTTAATGAAACCTAGATGATGCAATATTTCATTCTGAACATTCTGATGCACCCCTCCAAAATAGACACTGATTTTATCCACATTTGCTTTCGGCCCAGATATCTTTGAAAATCTTTTAAAACAAGCATACATTTCCTTCACTGACTCCATATTCCCTTTACAATATAATAGCAAGTCATCTTCAAAACTTAGTTGTACTATGCTCAGCTTTGCACACTTTGGATGAAACTTAAACAACTTGTTCTCCTTCAATCTTTGCATCACCCTTGTTAAGTATTCCATGACTAGAACAAACAAGAAAGGGGACATGGGATCCCCTTGTCTTAGTCCCTTCTTTGCTGGAAAAGGCTTAATAGGATTCCCATTTTTGAGTATATAATATGAGACTGTTGTTACACACTTCATGATCCAAGTGATAAACATTTCTGGGAAACACAGTTGATCCAAAATCTACTCTAAAAAATACCATTCCACAGAATCGTATACCTTCCTCATATCAATCTTCAAACAACATCGTGGAGTAATATTTTTTCTGCTATATCCTTTCACTATCTCATGACTCAGTATAATGTTGTCTGAAATTATCCTCCCAGGGACAAAAGTTGATTGGCTATCATCAACCAAATAATCCATAACTCCTTGTAGCCTATTTATTAGGACCTTTGATATAATTTTATAGATAGTAGTGCAACATGAAATAGGTCTAAACTCTAAGACTCTTGATGGATTCTGTACTTTAGGAACCAGGGTCATTGTGATACAGTTTATTGGCATGTACATGTCTGCAGTTCTGAAGAAATCCAGAACTGCTTCTACTACTTCATCCTCTATGATTGACCAGGTCTTCTTGAAAAATAATGCATTATACCCATCACACCCTGGAGCTTTGGAATCATCAATGCTTTGTAATGCTTTGATAACCTTCTCCCTTGTTATTGGCTCTATCAGTTTGACTTGTTGGGCTCTTGTCAACTTGCTTCCTTGCTTCATCACCTCTGATTCAATAGCTGGTATCTCATCTGCAGCTGCTCCTAATAGTTTCTGATAAAATTGAATGTTTCCTGTTCAACTTCCTTCTGATTCTGAGTGTGAACACCTGCCTGGGTTACTAGCTTTGTAACTCTCTTTTGAGCATTCCTGTTCTTTATACTCGCATGAAAAATTGTTGAATTTGAGTCACCTAACTTCAGCCACTAGATGCTAGACTTTTGTTTCAGAATGCTCTCCTCAATTGTACTCTATTTTTCTAACTTTTCTTTGAGATCCTTCTCATCTTTCTTCAGCATATCTGCATGGTTAGGGTCTCTCATTTGCTCCTGTACTCTCTGCAACTCTTCTCTTATGCTTATAATCTTTTCCTGTGTCTTGCACTATTCATCTTTGTGTAGGTTCTTCACTCCAGTCTTTAGTCTTTTGAGTTTCATCTAGATTCTTTCTATTGTTGCTCCTTGTATTTTCATCCCCCATGTTGTTTTGACTATGCCTTCAAACTCCTTGTGTTCAGCTAGAGTATTTTCATCCCTCATGCTGTTTAGTTACGAATTTATCAATAATGTATTAGCTTTCTTCAATATTTAACTAGTGAAATATGCATATCTTTTGAGATTTTAAATATAATTTTTTTTTTATCTTTTATATGTAACATTAAAAAAGGAAAAATAATTAAATTTTGGATAACTTTTTATCTATAAGAGCCAAAAATTATTTTAACATTAAATATTGTTATAAATGTATAATAGTCATTCAAAAGCTGAAAAAATATTGGAACAAACGAGGCTGTTATAGAGAAGGTTGACTGTATATGATATTCACAATCACAATCATTCCTTGATTTTGTAATTAAGTTGCATTAATCACTGGACTAATTTCCAGTCCAACTTTAATTTGCTTCCATTTGTGGTGTTGGTCGTATGCTCTGACAATAATTAGTTGAAAATTGTCACAAATTGACTTCTTTAAATCACAAACTGGCAGCCATTAGTTGTTATACTGATCACTTTGTAGGATGGAGAATACTCAGGTTGACACATTGAAGCACCTACTCTTCAATAATTTTCTCATAACCAACATTGAATTTGTTCATAAAATTAATACTTGGTATTTGAATTATAGAAAATATTGGTTTTTGTTGACATGGGAAAAGGTTTTACATATTCTAAAAAAGTTGTTTATGTGGCCGAAACGCAATTCTGAAAAAGAGAAGAAAAAAACGCTCTAACATTTTCTGCTTTTAAAAAAGAGATGATTTGTTGTCAAAAACAGTTGTTCAATTTTAAAAAATAAACATGCTCAAGACATAAATCTTTCGAATTTATCAACTTGCCAGCAATTATTAATTGATTTTTGGATCTTTCCACATGTATTAAGAAATTCACCTTTTAGTATTAATTAACAATGAAATTGGTTATATTAACCTTTATTTTGCTCATTAAAAATATAACAAACTACTCCAAGGCAACTTTGTAAAGAAAAAATTAGTTCCTTCTTGATAATTAAAAAAATCAAATATTGTGGACCACAAAAAGACAAAAAATCACTTAAAGTGGATGGGAGGGAGTAATTAAGACTTCTCCAAGCAACCAGCTTGCTTTATTTAATAATTCTGATTAATTAAATGGTTTCTTTTCGTGCACGCTTGTCTAATGTTCACTAAACCTGCGATTAAGGAGAATTTCCGGTTGATAGAAGAATTAACTCACGAACACATTTCAATATTCATATCAATGATTTGAAGAAGGCTTCAATCATTGGTCCAATGGTCAAAATTAAATCACGCAATTACAATTTATGAAGCTAATGTATAAAGCAAGGTGGCGTGACACCCTTGAAACTTTTATGCTGCTGAAATTTTTGGGGTTGAATATTAATTTCATCGTGTTATGTATATACTTTTAGTAACTTTTAAAAATTTAATTTGCAACTCTTCCATTAAAGTAGTTATACCTTTCGTATATTCATTAAAACTTTGACATTTCTTGTCGTTAATAATTGGAATTGTCTGAAGATCATTCCGAACCAGCAAACCCTAGTAACAGGATTTTTTGGTCATATCTTAAAGGTGAAGTTATCAAATATGGCCACAAGACGAGACCAATGATGACCTCCATAGTCCATACACAATACGTATTTAATAAAGAAAAAAATACACGCATTATCCAACTAAAAAACAAATAAATATTAGCCACTCATTTTGCTATAGTTGAACATCGAGACATATATTTGAGGTCACATAATATAATTAACAAGTTTAGTTATACATACTAAGATTAAAAAGAGTGACGCAAATTTCTTATCAGTATATTCATTCCTCTAATGAGGGTACGCTTTTCTCATTTTTCAACTTTCAGTGAGAGAAAAACGGAAATACGACAAAAGTAAACCATTCAAATTAGAGAATTAATTCTCTAGCATTTATAGGTGTTTGACCAAAAAGTATGAGATCTTTTGTTAAATTAATTAAATAAGAAAATAGAGGGTAAATCTTCTTTAAGGATAATTAATTCTAGATCTGAGATGGATAATATGAATAGAAAAATATAGTTGAGTATAAATGTTGGCACTAGTTATGGCCGGATTTAATAGTATGAAAAAGACCATGAATTAAATAACATTAAATGGCGATAAAATGTAATAAAGGAGATGATTCATCCAATCTTGAGTGAGGCGGATCCTCTTTCATTTGATAAAGATGAATGATTGATAAATACAAGTATCTTAGGATCCTTTTCAGATCTGATTGGGAGTTTGGGATAACAAATCATCTAATCTCTTTACAGAGATGTGTTTTTTTTATTTAGATCCAGAGATAGAGAGTATGCGCCCCTCTTTTTCTAGAGAAGTCCTCTCTCCCCTTTATAAGGGATATCCCTAGAAAAGTACAATTAGAGGGAATATTCAGTAGAATATTCCCGTTGAAGATTCCAAAGCAAAACTAGCTGTTACATCTATCTGTACTTCTCGACCTCGGCCTTATTTATCATTGCACGACTTCGGCCTTATTGATCACTGCTCGACCTCGTCCTTATTGATCATTGCTCAACCTCGGCCTTATTGATCACTGCTCGACCTTGGCCAGGCAGCTCAATTCGATACACATGTTACTCATGACAGTTGTCTCTGCAGGCCAAATTTCTCTGATTAGCTTTTGACCTATACAGTTAGTCCTCCGATTATCGAGGTCATCTTTTGGCCGAGCTCGGCGAGTGGACTTCATTAATCATAGTTTGAGAAATTCGGATGGGGAGGTCGAATGGTGAAGATCACAGATGAGGGTGCCGATCTTCGGGTCCAAGTGGTATCCCTACGGGCTAAATTTGAGCAGAGTTCGACCAGGGCCAATGAATCGAGTGGTGAGTTGGTCGAGAAGGGGGTAGAATTGGAGAAGGCCAACGAGGCTAGGATGGCATCTTTGGCAAGAAGGGCGACATCGGAGGAGGTCATCCGCGTCCTCAAATCTGGACGGGCGATTCGGCCCTTGTAAGATGCCTTATCAGGTACCCCCTTTGATTTGGAATGCTACCGTTGTTGCTTATTTCTGATTCTATTTTCGAGCGAGGTCAAATGTTAAGTCGGGTGAGGAGACCGAATGTAGACTCGGGTGAGGACCGAATGTCAATTCGGGTGAGGAGGCCGAATGTAGATTCGGTTGAGGAGGCCGAAAGTCAATTTGGGCGAGGAGGCTGAATGTCAATTTGGGCGGCGAGGTCGAATGTGTCGATTCGAGTGAGGCTGTATGTTGATTCGGGCGAGGCCGAATGTCAATTCGGGCGAGGTAGAATGTTAATTCGGGTGAAGAGGCCGGATGTTGATTCGGGCGAGGTCGAATGTTGATTCGGGCGATGTCGAATGTTGATTCAGGCGAGGAGGCCGAATGTTGATTCGAGCGAGACCGAATGTCAATTCGAGCAAGGAGGCTGATTTTCAATTCGGGCGAGGAGGCCGAATGTTGATTCGAGCGAGGTCGAATATAACTTGTGTAATTGATGCAGCGTTGCTTATCCTTAAGGATAAAATAAGACCTATAGGAATGCAAAAATTATGTAGCAGTTCATTTAGCATACTAATTAAATATTTTGATGCCTGGACTTCTAGCATAATGGGTGGTTCTCAATCCACAAGTGATTCATGTTGTCAAAACATTGAATTATTATAATGTCGAAAGTGATCATTCACACCTTTTGTAGCAAAAGTCCATTTCCATGATTGACGGAAAAAAGTTAAGAGGGTAACTGATGCGAGACTAAAATGCATAGTTTAATATGTAATATACCTTACATTTGAGGTGCGTTAATGATAAAAATATACTTTTTATGTGCTGAATGGAGTTATTTCATGTGTAGGTGAGTTGGAGATGGAAACGAAGATAAAGGGATGCAAATACGTCGAAAAATACGCAAAAGGAGACAACCGGGCGATAGCCGGGCGACAGAGCCCTACAGCCTAACCCTACCTGGCGTTAGCCAGGCATTAAGGCTGAAACGCCAGCCCTACCCTGGCGTTATCCAGGCGTTAAGGCTGAAACGCCAGCCCTAGCCTTGCGTTAGCCAGGCCTTTGGGTCCAAACGCCCGAGTGTCCCAGTTTCGGCCAAATCCGAGTTTGACTGTTTAAGTGTTTCCCGGTCGAAATAGAAGTCCCCTACATTTTTAGGGTTCGCCCTAAACATATAAATAGACTCCTAAAACACACAACTAAGCGGTTCGGAAGGCATTCAAAGGATTCAACAGAAGAAAATCATTGAAGTGCCAAAAACATCGATTTCTACATCTAGTATTCATTACTTTGTATTTCAATTATGCAACTTATTTTAGTTTTGATTCTCAATAACATGAGTTGCTAAATTCTTTAGTCTAAGGTTTTGGTAGAACCCGTTGGGGATGAATTCATTGTGATATTAATATATTTTGGTTGATTAATCTCGTTTTGTTCAACTACGTTCTTATTATAGTTGATTGAAAGGGCCCTTGATTAACTATTCCTATTTATTATGTATTTACTTGAGAAAAAGTGCATATTTAGGTAATTGATTGAACAACACCATACCCGGAGTATAGACGAAAGTCATAACCGAGGGTGTAGATGTTAGATTAGAGATAACGATACCTTGGGTGCAATCTAAAGTGAACTGTATTGCGATCTAGCTAGCGTAACTTGAGAGAGTGCGTTGAGTAAATTATCATAATAACTTGAGAGATATTGATGATAGTTAGAGCGTTCATGATTGACAGAGATAGCCAAGTAAACTATAAGAATTATCCAAGGAAGAACTCACCAACAGGGGAAATCACAACCTTAGACCCTCTATTATCATTGTTACATTAAATTGTTAGTTAATTGCTAGTTTATTATTAGTGATTGTAGAATTAGTTAAACATCACCCAATTGATATTCAAAGTCTTGAGAAACTTGATTAAATAACAGTTTAGTATTTTATAGACTCTTTTGATATGTAAATTCCCTGTGGGATCGACTTTGGGTGTAATACCCCAGATTATATTTGCAGCGCCCGTTTAGTCTTTCTATAAGATATAGTTGAGCGTGATCAAATTTTGGTGTCGTTGTCGGGGAATTAACGATATTATCAATTGAGTTAGAAGAAATACAAAATTCTGAAATATAATCAATTTTCTTCGAAATTTCGATTTTACATTGAAATTTAACGTTTGCTAATGTGTTGCAGGTGCATGCCTAGAAACTTATCTTGGACTGGTGAAGTAATCGAAGCCTTATTAGACCCTGAGAAAGTTTTCAGGGCCATAAACCGGACAACCCAGAAAAGCAAACATCAACCACAAATTGAACAAATTGAATCTGACATGGAAGATCCACACAACCGGAACAATCATGGGGATGACATAGTGGACCCAGTAGCTCAAATAGGGGCAGAGACTCCCCTAAATGACTGGGCACAACCCACAGTTGAGAATTTGGCCACGGCGATACTAGTTCCTCAAATACAGGCCGAGCCCTTTCAGATTACAAATAATATGATGCACCTATTGCAGAACAAAGGGCTATTCTCAGGGTCGTACAGTGAAGACCCCCAGCAGCATCTAAAGAACTTCCTGTCAATTTGCAAAACTCAAAGGCAGCCAAACGTCACTCAGGAAGCAATAAAACTGTTGTTGTTTCCATTCTCAGTGACTGGTGCTGCCCAGACTTGGCTTAACTCACTCCCCATCAATTCCATTACTACATGGGAGGAGTTAGTCAAGCAGTTCGTGAACAAGTTTCATCCACCCAACAAAACTGCTCAACAAATTGATGAAATCTTGATCTTTAGACAGAAACCAGTGGAAACATTACAAGAGACATGGGAAAGATTTAAGAGTATGCTGGTTATCTGTCCACATCATGGCATTCCTGAGCAAATGTTGGGGCAGCGTTTCTATATGGGTTTGGCAGATACGGTTAAAGCAAATGTTGATGCTTCAGCTGGTGGAGCATTCTTGAGCAAAACGTGGAGAGAGAGCCAAATCCTACTTGATAAAATGGCACAAAATTCAGGATGGACAACAAGGAATGCACCCATTACTCCTGTAGTTCATTCAGTGCCATTCGATCCATCTAATACCATTGCAGAGAACGTGGCCACCTTGATAACACAAATGAGTATTCTTACAAAGAAGGTGGAAGAATCGGGAAAAAAACAGCAGGTACATATTATTGACACAACCAATGGGGGCTTATGCACATCATGCATTAGTCAACCACATGGTAACCACTGGANATTATGAACGTCAGAGACCAGGGGGGCAGAACTGGGGTCAACAAGTTCAACCTTATAGGCCTCCTCACCAGCAGCAGAACAGTGGAAATATGGGGGTCATGAGACCACAAGGTAATGCAGCACCATTTCAGAGACCGTATGGTTATAACCATCAAAATCAGCAACAGTCATACTACCCTCCTCAGCATCACCGGGGGGGAGGGAGGCAAGAAGATGGGTTTTCACGGTTGGAAGCTATGATGCAGCAGGTGATTGGGTCAAACACCAAAATCAGTGAGAGAGTAGATGCACCATGATGCAGCTATAAAAAATATTGAAGTACAGCTAGGGCAGATTTCAAATGCAGTTAACAATCATCCCCACGGAACCTTACATGCTGATACTCAGGTGAATCCAAGGGACCAGGGCCCAAAACAGTTAATGGCAGTAACCCTCCGCAATGGCAGAGACTTGAACTTCGAACAAGAAAGGAGGCAGGAAAGTAGGCAGACAAACACACTGGTACAGGTACCTAATGAAATTGATGACTCAACCACATTGAGTACAGGCACAGTGCAACCAGCTGAAAGAAAAGTAAATAAACAAAGTGAAGCTGAGAAAGAACTTGAGGAAATCCCAGAACCAGCAACTGAGGTAGTAGTGGAAAAGGAAAAAGAACAAATAACATAAAATAAAAGAGCACCAGCTCCATTCCCCCAAAGGCTAGCAAAATATCAGAAAGATGAGCAGTATAAGAAATTCCTGGACATGCTAAAACAGATACAGGTAAATATTCCATTGATTGATGCATTGAAGGAAATTCCTGGTTATGCTAAGATGATGAAGGACTTAATGTCCATAAAATTTGACTTCCAAGACCTGGCTACTGTTACTTTTACTTAGACTTGTAGTGCAGTGGTGACACGTCCAATTGCTGAAAAGTTGGCTGACCCAGGGAGTTTTACAATTCCTTGTACTATTGGCGACTTCTCTTTCACCAAAGCCCTATGTGATTTGGGAGCCAGCATTAATTTGATGCCACTGGCCATATACAAAAGACTGGGAATTGGTAGAGCCAGGCCTACTTCCATGCTGCTGCAACTTGCTGATAGAACGGTAAAGAGACCGTCAGGTATTCTAGATGATGTGTTAGTGCAAGTGGGAAAATTTGTATTCCCTGCTGACTTTGTGATCTTAGATTTCCGAGTAGATGAAGAAATTCCCATAATCTTAGGAAGGCTATTTTTGGCCACAGGTAGAGCACTCATCGATTGTGAAACTGGTGAGCTTAAGATGAGACTCAATAATGAAGAAATCACATTCGACGTACAGAAGTCAATGAGGCGACCAAGTGAGTTCGCTAATTGCTCTCTGATTGATGCCGTGAACGTGATAATGGAAGAAGATGATGCATCCTTAACTATTGGGGATCCATTGGCTGCATGTTTGATGAAATTAGATGATATGAACGGTGAGGAATTAGCATNTAGAGCTGAAGCCTTTACCAGCACACCTCAGGTATGCATTTCTTGGACCTAACTCTACATTACCGGTTATTATATCATCTGGGTTGTTAGATGTGCAGGAAGAACAATTAATACAGGTACTTTCTGATTGCAAACCTGCCATTGGCTGGACGATGGCAGACATCAAAGGGATCAACCCAGCTTATTGCATGCATAAAATTCTCTTAGAAGAGGGGCACAAACCGTCTAGGGAACACCAGAGACGCTTAAACCCGAATATGAAGGAAGTAGTAAAGAAAGAAGTGATAAAGTGGTTAGATGCGGGAATCGTTTTCCCGATATCCGAGAGCAGCTGGGTTAGCCCAGTACAATGTGTACCAAAGAAAGGGGGTATGACAGTCGTAAAAAATGAAAAAAACGAGCTGATATCCACTAGAACTGTTACGGGTTGGAGAATATGTATGGACTATAGAAAGCCAAACCTTGCCACCCGCAAAGACCATTTACCACTTCCGTTCATTGATCAGATGCTCGACCGACTAGCAGGAAAGTCTCATTTCTATTTCCTTGAAGGGATTCGGGGTACAACCAGATTTCTATTGCACCAGAGGATAGAGAAAAGACATCTTTCACATGCC